>APFE031667961.1:30880-43140 GCA_000404065.3 Pinus taeda
CTTTAAAATTGGTTATTTATTTATTTATTTTATAAATATCATATCATTTAATGGAAAACATTATTCACTCTAAAATGCATCTTCATTTAAGACCTTATGTATTTCCATGGATGGTGAATTGATTTTCTTCATTGTAGATTACTGGAGGTCGCCTTCTTTGGTTAATAAGCACATCCATGTAGACAAGGAGTAGTTCAATGTTGATTCAGGAGAATCTAAGCCTACCCAACAATGTGATGGTGTGGTCACATGTTGTGGCTATTGAGAGTTTGGAGGAAGAATTGGTTATTTAAACTTATAAATTGTAAAGTATGTAAATAGTTAATTGTTGACTATTTCTGAACAGAATTGGGAATAAGTGGCAAGTGATCCTCCCTGCATGGAGATCAATCCAAGTAGTTATATTGATTAATTAGGGTAGGATATGATTTCTAAATATATGGTGAATTCCTTCATATTTGGAAGGAGACTATTAGATAGAGTATATATGTATTTTCCTGTCTTTTCAGAAAGGGGGAGAGAGGATTCGAGAGGATTCAAGATGGGATTGTGAGCCTACGGGCAGATTAGAAAACAAAGACTCCAATGAGAAGAATCAAGCTAGAGAGGAATGGAGATCCTCAAGATGTAATTATGTGTTTATATGTTTATATATAAAGGGTTGATTCTGAGTGTGGAATTGTGTATTTATGCATTTTTTAGTTCTATTGTATAAATATGCTTGATTGTTTAAATCCCATTTATAGGCATGTTGATCGACCATCGATTACATAAGGATCAATGGTGATCCATTGATAATCGAAATATTTTTATATGTAGAGTTGTGCGTGCTTAAACTGAGTATGGCAGAGGAATGCGGTTTAGCGCAAAATTCATCAAACAGTGAATGGAGCAAGGTTAAATAGAAATAGACAGAGTTGATGCATAGGATCCATTGGATCTATGAGATCAACGGACTAGATCAAAAGCGGAGAATAGAGTGATTGATATATCGCATCGACAGAAGTTGTGATATCGGAATTAGACCTGAAAACAACGCGATTGCCAATAACCGATGAAGCAAGGAGCATTGGATCAGAAGCTAGGATCAACGATGGAGATGTGATCACTGATCGCATTTGGAGAGGTCAAGTGTTGGTGGATAGTGGAATTTAGATAGCCGATTAATAGATGTGCAATACGCTGAGAGCGATAAAGTCCCAATCGACGATCGGAGGGTTCGATGATTAGAGGTTTCGGAGATCGGAAAGAGCGGTGGAAAGTTTAGCAAGCAGTGGACCCAACGATCATTCTGAATGCGATTTTATAGCTTTTGAGGTCTGAACTTACAGTTTAAGGTGGGTTTTTCGAGTATTCCTGTGTATTTCAATAAAGTGGCATGGTCTTGGGGTTTTAAAGGAAAAGGTATATATATGAACGCTTCCGATATGTATATATGGACATGAAGCTTAAAAGGCTTATAAGGGTGAATGAGTCCCAATAAGGTGTTTAGGGTGTGGCAGCCATATGGTTGCATCATTTGGTATCAGAGCAAGGATGAATTGCTTATGAATATTATGATTACAAAGGTAAGAAAGTTGCAGCGGTTGAATGAATGACAACATTTGGCACCAGACTATAGTAGTAAGACTGTAAGAAGAATTCTTGGAAGTTCTTAGAGATTGTAGCAGAACCTCATTCTAGCTAAGGCTTGGAATAGATAGGGACAAAGGAGTCCTTAAGAGTAGCGAGTGTAGCAACCAGAGAAAGAGCAAGATTGCTCATTGCAAGTTCTAAAGAAAGAAGACTTGGAGACCAAGCAGAGGAGAAGCTTGTTGAGAAGATCAACTTAGAAGGAAGTTGATTGGCTGTACGTGTAGGAGCTCATACAAAAGAGAAGATGGCTATGGAAAGTCATATGGAAGGTTTAGAAAAAGGCTGGAAGATGAAGGAGAAGGGTGCTCAAACAATCTATAGGAAACAGATGAGTCAAGCAAAGCTTGATAAGGAAATAGCTTAGATAAGAGAAGAACTCGATGCGTTAGTAATGCTGCTAGAGGAGAACCAAAGACAAGGTTGGGCCTTGAAGAGGAAGCCAGTGAAGTGGGCTAAGTTGCAGAGAAGGCTATAACAAACACTGATAAAGGGGTTGAGGGATAATCTCAGAGAAGCAGAAGCAGAAATGGAAGATTCTATTTGTAGACAAGAACAGGGTGAAATTTTGGGTGAAGAGGATAATGGGAGATTAGCTGAAGATCTCATGGACTATTGGCATAGTTAAAAACAATTAGAAGATATGATGACAAGGGAAGAAAATGAGGCAATGAAGCCTTGTGATTTTAATTCTCATAGTTTGAATATGTTTGCAGGATATGCAGAGGATGATGGATAGTCTGGTGAAACTATCACAAACATGAATGAAGCTCTTGAGGTGAAGTATGATGGAGAATGCCTTTTGGAGGAAGAAGGTGCTGATTTATTGCAGCAAAAAGAGTTCATAGATGAATTTATGTTTGGTGTAAGACAGTTAGATGAAGTTGATATGGACCAAAAGTATAATGAAATTGCCATAGTGGTATTGCAAGAAAGTAAGAAAATGAAGTTGTCTAATGAAATTGATGAAAGAACTTTGCAATATGATAGTGCAAAAAACAGGATAACTCAGGAGGATTGCCACGAAAAAAATGAAGCTGAGAATGAAAGGTGCGATGAAATGCTGGGAAGATTTCACATGGAAATAGAGTTCTTGGAAAGACTGCTCAAGGAACCTGAAGGAGAAACGAAGCTTTCAAAACCTGATAAAGAAAAGAATATGGTTACTATGCATGATAAGGATGAAATGTCTTTAACATTTATAGAGTTAAGTAAATGTTTAGACTCTTCAGTTAATGATGTGACTGTAGGTATAGAGGACAACATTCATAAGTATGATGTTGAAATTAGAGAAATTGAACAGAGATTATTTGAAGCTGAAATGGAAGATCAAGAGTAGTAAGGAAATCATGTCCTTAGAGCCATGAAGGAAACAGAAGTACTAATCCAGCAGGATGAATATGGAAGAAACCAACAATTGAAAAGAGATGATCAACAACATAAGAGTGAATTTGAGGAAGGCATTAGATTGCAGGAGTATAGCAATTGGCAGCAGAATGAAGAACAAGAGATTAGTCTGGCAATACAAAGGAAGAAAGATGAAGACCAAAGATATAGATGGAGAACGAAGAAACGGGTCAAGTGGAAGCTATTGCAACAGAGGTGGAATGACAAGCTGATAAACGAGTTCAGGGAACTTGAACAAATTCAGATTGATTTGTTAGAGAAGGAGAGACTTAAAGAAATGGATTCACAGTAAGAAGGATCTGTTGAAATCTAGAAGATCTATGATGGAAGATTGGTGCTTGAAGCATCAAAAGAGGATGAAGGATCTTGTATTTTGAAAACTGAAAGTTGTTGTGTGTTTGCAGGTTATGTAAACTTGGGGAAAACCAAGTAGTTATTGGAAACTATCAAACCAACAGGTGGAATGATGACTACCCACAGTCATATGAGGAATAAAGAGAAAAATTATAGTCAAGTTAAGGAAGATATCCAGTCAGATGACATCCAAAGGATAAGTCAAAAGGAGGATGGCAAAGGAGTTATTGAGATGAAAGAAATGTTTGGAAAGGAATAGATCCATTCATACGAATATGGAACAAAGAGTTTTCTCCAGAAAACTGATGAAGCTAATATAAAGCAAATGGATAGTCTTATGGTGTGTTCAAGAAGTTGGAGTTAACTAGAAGGGTTGATGATAAAATTCTTTGAGGAGACCTTGGTGTTTCATAGTTTTGAAACTAATATTTTGTATGTAAATGCAGGATACACTGAAGTAAGGCAATTGTTTAAGGTTGTCATAAGGGAAAGGAAAAGAAAAGATATGATTTTTCAGAAGTGAGAGGAAGGAAATTCACATAATCTTGTGATGCAGAGGAAAGAGCAGTTGTTAAACATAGCTGTAGCGAATTATTCAAATATTGGACAACTATTGAGGACTGAAGCCAAAGGAAAGCTGATATTGAATATTGATACAGAAAACTTGGTAGATGTTAAACAATTATTGAAGATTTTGACCTTGAAGAAAGCCAAAGTAGAGAAGGACTAAAGACAGGTGTTGCAGACAATGAAGCTAGTGAAGATCATGCAGAGCTCTTGGGAGAAATTCCAAATGAGATGGCATATTTGTGGCATGAGTCTAGTTTTTTGGAGAAGAGGCAAGAAAACCAAAGAATAAGTGATCAAACTGTACAACCAGAACTGAATGAGAATGAAGTTGTCATGGATGACAAATATGGAAAATAAGTTGTTAGAAATGTTGGCATAATGCAGAAACAGGGTAAAGCATTTGTCATTAATGAAATTATTGATTTTGGTGAAGACTTATATGCAGGAACAAGACAATGTGAAGTGAATTTGAAACAAGTAGTTGATTGTAAAGATCAAATCGAAGCAAGGAAGGGTGAGATCAGAATGTCTCAGAAAGATGGAATGATGTTGAAATTACAGTATGGAATTGTTGAACTGGAGATGAGTTCAAGGGATGATAGTACCAAGAATACTATTGTACAACAGGGAGTTATTGATGAAAAAGGGACTGAAAAGGACATTTCAGAAGCAGACAAATATGATGCCATAATCCTTAAGGATGTAGAAATTAAGTTACTAGAAGAAGAGGTATTCCAAGTACCTAAGCAAGCAGGAAGAATTCTTAGCTTTCAAGAAATTTGTGGAATTGCAGGTATACTGGGAATTGGAGTATGAAGTGATGAGGCCATGAATGAGAAACCAGAAGAAGGAACTGGAATTATTGTAGGGGATCAATGGAGAAGAAATTTGTACATTTCGGAGATGTATATGGGAAAATATTGGCACATGGATTATGATGTTCTTATGCAAGAACACATCCAGCTGCAGAAGAATGGTATTCATCATCTGAGTAGTGAAGTGGAAAAAGAAATTGATGAGTTGTGGAGACTCATACAAAAACATTCAAATAGAATACATAGAGGACAAAAGAAGGAAGGAAGATTGGCTGGAAAGAATGGTACAGGTAAAGGTAATGGTAAATTGAAAATTAAGGTGTGGAAGCCTGACATAAATTGTGATGATGAGGAAAAAGCAGTAAGATATATGAAAAAGACAACAATAGACAGTGAGAGCATAGCTAATGGGACAATACAGCATAAAGTATGCAGACCGGGAGAATAACAAACAACAACAATAACCAATAACATACTATTGAATAAAGTATGGGATCCAAGAGGACATAGATCAAAAGCACATGATCAGGAGATCATGATTATTTTTAACCTTGGGATTCTGATGCAAGAGCATCTAGGCCTAGCCAGCAATGTGATGGTGTGGTCACATGTTGTGGCTAATGAGAGTTTGGAGGAATAATTGGTTATTTAAACTTATAAATTACAAAGTATGTAAATAGTTAATTGTTAACTAATTTTGAACATATTTGGGAATAAGTGGCAAGTGATCCTCCCTATGTGGAGATCAAGCCAAGTAGTTATATTGATTAGTTAGGGTAGGATATGATTTCTAAATATATGGTGAATTCCTTCATATGTGGAAGGAGACTGTTAGATAGAGCATATATGTATTTTCCTGTCTTTTCACAAAGGGGGAGAGAGCATTCGAGAGGATTCAAGATGGGATTGTGAGCCTATAAGCAGAATAGGAAATAGAGGCTTCAATTAGAAGAATCAGGCCAGAGAGGAATGGAAAGCCTCAAGATGTAATTATGTGTTTATATGTTTATATACAAAGAGTTGATTATGAGTGTGGAATTGTGTATTTATGCATTTTTGAGTTCTGTTGTATACATATGCTTGATTGTTTAAATCCCATTTACAGGCATGTTGATCGACCATCGATCACTTAAGGATCGATGGTGATCCATTGATTATCGAAATATTGTTATATGTAGAGTTCTGCTTGCTTACACTGATTATGGTAGAGGAATGTGGTTTAGCGCATAGTTCATCAAACAACGAATGGAGCAAGGTTAAATAGAAATATACAGAGTTGATGCATAGGATCTGTGGGATCTATGAGATCAACGGACCAGATCAAAAGCAGAGAACATAGTGATTGATATATCGCATCGGCAGAAGTTGTGATATCAGAATCAAACCTTAAAACAGTGTGATTGCTGATAGCCGATGAAGCAAGGACAGTTGGATCGGAAGCCAAGATCAACGATGGAGATGTGATCGCTGATTGCATTCAGAGAGGTCAAGTGTTGACAGATAGTGGAATGCCGATAGCTAATTAACCGATGTGTGATACACTGATAGCGATAAAGTGCTCATCGGCGATCAGAGGTTTCCGAGATCGAAAAGCGTGGCAGAAAGTTTAGCAAGGAGCGGGCCTGACGATTAGTCTGAATGCGATTTTACAGTTTTTGAGGTCTAGCCTTAAGGTTTAAGTTGGGTTTTTCAGGCATTCCCGTGTATTTCAATAAGGTGGCATGGTCACAGGGTTTTAAAGGAAAAGGCATATAGATTAATACTTCCAATATGTATATGTGGGCATGAAGCTTAAAAGACTTATAAGGGTGAATGAGTCCCGATAAGGTGTTTAGGGTGTGGTAGCCATATGGTTGCATCAAATGTGGTCTCACAAACTCAGAGTTCTGACCAAGCTAAGGGCTCCCTAGGTTTCTGCTACCGCACTAAACTATGAGATGGTTGGCGATGTTTGGGATGGTTCTCTTTACCTATGTGCGCCAATTTGCTTCATTGATGAAAATGAAAAGCTTTACTTCACACCTATGTCAAGCTGAAACTTCTTAGGTTGTATTTTTAATTTACTTCCCTCTTCAATTCCGACTTAGGTGCTTACCTAAATTTTTTCTTTTGAATTGCTTTAAGTCATATTGCATGAGTGAATTTCATAATATTATTTGCAGACATGATGTCAGTGGCATCAAACCTAACTGTGTGATATAATGCTATTGAGGCAACTGAAATAAAGAATCCAACACATCTTCTACAATGGAGAACCAATTTGGCTAGCTAATCTAAAACGAGGAAGAGCAAAGGTTCTTGTAAGACATGGTTTCGATCATGATCTTCACCACTGTAAGTGATGTTTAAGGTATTAGTTGGGATGAAACTTATATGGTGTTCGAAACCTATATTGTGATAGTTTGGATGAAGTTTTTATATTATCATTGTAAGTTTAATGATTAGTTTATTGCTTTTTTTATTTTATAAATTAGATAATAATAAAGTGAAATTTAATTTACAAATAAAAAAGCACTAAATCAATAATTAGTGTATTACCTAATATCAAATAACAACATCATATATTATTTCAAGCCAACTTTAACATACACGCAAGTACTGGTCCATAACAACTCACTAAGTACTTCACTCAATCAGTTTTTTTCGACAAATGGTTGGACAAGATTTGTGGACAATACATCGATTAAACGGTTAAGGACATTACGCTAATTTTTTTAATACAGTTCATGTCAACTGGAATTTTGAAACAAATGATTCATACATTGGGTTAATTGTTTACATGAATGCTCAGCACAACTGCTGACGATGCAGTGATTGTGTGGTCGTGATTCATTTTTAAAATAAAATGCCAAATCTTGATCATTGACCTAAGGAGCACTTGATTTTAGCTGAATAGATCCAAAATGGCGCACATGATGTAGCCATTGCGTCACAGTGATGCATCTTTATAATAAACTCCACAATCTTAATCAAGGAGCACCCGAGTTTAGCTGACAATATCTTTGCAAATTGGAAACAGAATGATTTGTAGACAATGCACTGAGAGACATTGTTTTAACATTCACAATGAGATTTCTTCGGTTGGTGCTTGGATTGTAAGCCACAAACATGTTAAATTTTAGCCCCTTTTAGAGCTAGCAACCTGTGTACCTTGTTAAATAATTTGATGTTAGAGATGTACACTTTAAAAATGTTATAGATTTAATTTCAAGATATTTTGCAACCTTTGGATTAAGAAATTACATGTAATAATATTGTTCTTACTGTATTTTTAAAAATTGGCATTTTTTTTTTTTAGAATTTTAATAATTTAGTTAAGATTTGGCCTATTATGCCAGTTTAGGTTAAAAACATTTTGTAATAAAAGTTTATATTAGACATTGAAGTACTTAATCTTAATCGGGAAAAGTTTTGTTTTTATGAAGAAGATAAGATTAATTTTGAGATTATAGTTATAGATTATTTTATATTTGCTTTATCTTTTTAAAAGTTTTTATAGAAATATTGTATAGCCAAAATCTGATGCCAAGATAAAGATAACATGAGTGATGAAAGTTTCAAAGATGGAATTTTTCTCATCTCATAGGTAAAGGTCCACTAATTTACAATTATTTCCAAGCTCATTATAAACCTTTTAACCTCCAAGTATTCTAGTTGATATTTTTTCTTATAATTTTCATAACTTTAATTTTATTAGTGTCCACAAACATATTTGTATTAGAGGAAAAGTCCCCGAGGATTATTATTTGCTAACTAAGGCCATAGTGGCTTCATGCATCTTCCAAAAAATCTTCTAACTTGTTAAGTATGTGCAAAAAGGGTAGGGAATATGGGACAACCTTGCTTGACTCCTACATTCTAGTTAATTTCTTCTAACTAGCCTTGGGTGTTTTTCAAACGTGTCAATAATATTTATACGAACTTATTGTAATATCTCTCAAATCCAAAGCAACTTTTAACTCCTATAGGCTACTCCAAAGGTTAGTACTCGATAGTGTGTTATTTTTTTTTTCTAAACTGAGTGAAAAAACAAAATAAATTGTTTTTATTACTATGAAGCTTAAATGATTCTAAGATTAACATGGTGGTCTACAATCAATTCATAATGTTAAATTTGGCTTGGATTGAATTTTAACTCATTTTCCATGGATTTCTAGCTATATGATTTTTATTTTTAATATAAGGTTTAGGGAATACAAATTGACTAATAAATTGAAGAGCTTGTGTATATGAGGAATGATGATACACCCTCTAATTTTTAATTGAATTTATTAAATATTATAACTATAATATATCTATATTAGCAGTAAATGTACCTAACTTCAATGTATATAACTAGTCTAGTTACACTAATCGTGTCATAACATCTATGCTTTTCCATCAAATATTAAAAGTTTAACTAACCTAGTACATGTTTGATTGCTAGAGTACCACGCCATCACAACATGTAGCGAAAACCTGTTCTAAATATATCTTATTATAAGTTGTGATTATGAATGTTAGATATTTGTAGTGAAAACTTATTCTAACTCTATCTTATTATAAGTTGTGATTATGAATATTAGATATTTATAATCATTCTTTCTTGCATTTGTTTTTCTTTAATAGTTGTATAATTGAATTATTTCCATCCAAATTCTTGCTTACCATGAAATACAATTCCTAAATAAGCGTAGAATAAAATAGTTTTTAGTTGGTTGGGATCATTCAAGAATCATATAGCTTAGCTTAGCTTACATTTCAAGGTTGCGTTTTAGGATATTTATTACGTGAATCAGTATAAGTATCATATTATGGTGTATGTGGGTGATGTGCAAGATTTTTTACTTGCATGCAAAGGTAGGTGTTGTTATTGTCTCTAAAAACTCTCCATGCATAATGGTATGTTTTTTTCCTGATGCCTAGTTGTTAACAAATTGTAACTTCTTAATAGAAAATTTGATGTGATCCCCTTTAGAATCTCTTATTAGAGTGTTAGCTACCCTCTACCTAGATATTGACTATTTTATACTATTATATGAATTCCTCTTTTGGGATGAATTTGCTCATAGAAATTACTTACCAGAGGACATATGTTAAAATTAATGAATGTTATATCATTAATGGTTGATGATGAGAAATATTTCTTTGGTATGATGTTTATATAATGATTTGTTGATTTTTTTGTCTAAGTAATAGAATATGGTTTTATGGACTTTCCATCTCCCCATACTCGCTTCCAATAATATACAATGTAAACCTGGACATCTACTTGATTGTCCACATTATGATGAGTATTAACATTTCTTAATTGTAGCATTAACTATTCTTTATGGTAATTATGAAGCATTAGTAACTTTTGGATGATAATTAGCCTGATTAGTCCATTATAGTATGGTTAAGATTACTTATATAATTATTGTCTAACATACATAATAATGCTTTGATTGTATGAATATCCATGTTAATGTGTATTCCTGATGGTAGAGTAGTTGTGACTTGTGATGGTAGAGTAGTTTTTTTGACTTGTCATAACTCTTGACGAGGATAAATATTACATGTCATATTATGAATCCATTCACCATCATATGGTGCTTTCATATTTGGATGACTTGTTATATATTTATTCCATTTATGATTATGTGGAGATTTCATATCAATATGTGACTTATGTGGATACCTTGTTATATAGATATTTAATTATAATTTATGCGTAGATAATTTTCCATGATGTTGCTTATGTGGATTTCCTATGAAAAAGATATTTCATGATATGCATACACATATGTTGGATAGATTTCCATTGACTAGCTTCATATTATTGCTGATGTTCTATACATGATTTAGACACCTTACCGTTAGAGTGATTTTATATTATGGTTCATGATGTGTACCTTTTTTGACTACCTCATCATTGAGTGGTTTCATTTTAGGATTGTTGATGTACACATGTTGAATACACTACCATTGATTGATTTCATATTATTATTGATGATCAATACAAGTGTAGGATGCCTTATCATTTATATGTTTAGTAATATAGTTATATTTATTACGATGATGTTGCATATGGGTTGGTATATTGGATAGGCTAACCTGTTGTAGTCTAAAATTGTAGTGGAAAATAGGGGAATGAACTGAAGGGAAGGGATGTTATCTCAATCAAGCTTAATATTTGTTCTTAATACCTATGATGGGAAATGTGAAAATTCATGTGAAAATAACCTTCAAATATATCTTAGGTAAATGGATAGAAGGAAAAAAGGTTATATTTCATCTTTACAACAATTTTACCTCCATTCATTGTGCCAATGGTCAATTAATATGTATAACTAAATATAAGGATGAAATGAACGAATTCTACTCCATTGCTGGAATTAAAGAGAAAGTTAAATATTTGAATATCACCAAACATTTGATTATAGGATAATATTGTTAGAAATATTGAGGGGGGTGAATAAATAATTCAAATTTACTTAATTCATACATTCATTTCCAGAGAATTTTTGAACCATTATTCCTTAGTATGATAATGTGTAATAAATAATAGTTTTTTCAGTGAACCATGAATAGTATGAAATGATGTAAACCATAATAATGAAAAACACATCAACAAATCATCATATAGGAAAACCAGAGTTTTAGGTGGAAACCCAATGTGGCAGAAAACAATTTTTTTCTCGTTTCTTTCACCTTTATTATTATAAAGAAAATATTTTACATCTTGTACTAGTGCATGCTCCTACCTACAGGAGGCTATCAACTTTGGTTTCTCTAGCTCTAATTGGAAGGAAGCTATTACTCCTTGATAAATTTTATCGGCTCCTATTAGAAGGAAGTTATTACTCCTTGATAAATTTTATCGGCTCCTATTAGAAGGAAGCTCCTACTCCTTTAACAAGTTTACCAGATTCCATCAAAAGGAGTCTCTTTCACCCTCACTGAAGGTTATGACCCTCAACACCTTCATGGATTGTATTTCAAAATTTTCATACTCAATACACCTATCTCAATAAATCATCAAAAAATGTAGGCCACACAACGATATGCTCAAATTTAATACCAAAATATCAAAAAATGATCAAGCTAAATAATTGAATACCAATATACCAATCAATGAATAACTAAATATTGATTACACCTCTGAAACCATATCACTAATCAAACAAATCAAAATCTCAACCAAATCAACCCTGTGAATTTTCAAGCCAAAACTCTTTACACTGTCAAACAAACCCTAACTAACCAACGCTATCAAATTCCAACACATATTTTATCAAGTATCAAGCCAACCAATCCATAACACTATCAAAACATACTAATCCAATTCTCTTCTCAACAACATTTTCATATACCATATCAATACTCAAGCAACATCATATACCAACATGTGGATCAACCAATAGAAACTTTATCTATCATTAATCCTCTTTCTTTGATAGGAAGAACGTCAAGTACATTCTATTATTAATACCAATAAAGCAAGTTAAACAATTCTGTCAT
>APFE031667961.1:55093-68973 GCA_000404065.3 Pinus taeda
TATGAAACAACTCTTTTAGGGGTTGATGAACCCTAATACATCGACATATAAGTTTGGGGTTGATGTGCCCAAATATGTGTATAACAGGTCTACAGTGGTATTAGATCCCCTAGATTACATATGATGAAACCCTTAAAAGGCTTGGGGATTCTCCATTGCAATATGCCTAAGTTGAGTGGAGTGCTCACTTGGCCAGGCCGATATGTTGGCTGAATTAGGTGCTTTTATCATGGAATAATACATCTATTATTCAAAGTTGGTTTTCTCATAAGGGTTTCAATTTAAATTATGGTGTTCATGTGCTCTTAATTGTTATGTGTTTATAATTTATTTATTTCTATTTTAGATTTTACTATCATATCAATCATATAGAGGGATACAATTTCTTCATGTGTAAATTTTTTTAATCATTTAATTCAATGTCATTCACACATTAAAAATTTTAAATCTACCAACGTGTAAATTTTATTTTATTTTATTTTTTATTTATTTAATTTAATCTGATCAAGGAAACTTCTTTCTATTATCCAAAGGTGGTTGATTACATTGTGGTGGCCTACGACTCTCCTCATTTCACTCCTACACAATTTGTTAGAGAGGAGAGTGAGCTAAAACAAAGAAGATATACCCATTTATTACATATGTCCCATGGAAAGAATGGCCATATATACCAAACAAAATAAAAATGGCTACAAAACCTGCAGATTTCATATTATTGAGGGGACATATTTCAGATTTCTAAGCTTGGTTACCTATTTCAGCTGGTTGCCCATGATCTTCATGTATATGGAAGTCAATATGGGCTAGGCATGTTTCAATTTTGTCCATTTGTTCATCGTTGTGAGATTGACTGCGTCTCATGGTAGTGAGCTATTATAGGATCTCATTCTGGCTGAATTGCACATCATTTATATAATCCACCAAATCGTTTCGGTCCTTGTATCGGTGCTCCCTAAGAATGTCCATGTTGGCCTAGATGTCTTGGAGTTGTTCTACAATTGTCTCCAAATACAATTGTTGGACAATATGGCTCAGAGATCGATCAAGGGTGTGGGCAACCTCTCCTTCCATTGAGATACCTTCCACCTCATCCGCATATGCTCGAGCACCTTGATGCCCCCGACGACCACGTTCACAACGAGGATGAACCTATTGCCATATCATCACTACTTCCCGACCCCGATGACCTATTTGTCAGGACCACACCCTTCTGGTAGAGCCTTGATTGATAACCCCCTTCAAAGATGACCACTAAGAGCACCCTTCCTTTTGGATCAACGAAATAGCCAGACTGAAGAAGCCAACCGGTCGACCGCTGGTTGAGGTGGATGAAGTAATTATTGAGCATACGCTTGCTAGCTCAATAGGATATGAGGAGGAAGGAGAAAACGATGACGAAGGAAAGTAGAATCCTGGGCTCAGACACCTAAACCTCTCAAGAACTTTAATGACCACACATAGGACCCACACTACCAAGAAGGGGTCATGAGAGGAGAGATAAAGCCACCAATAAAGATGCTTACTTCTAATTTCTAGACCCATGAGTAACCAAATAGACACCCTCACAAGACTACATGGCAGAACATGAAGGTAGCTCCAGGTTTTTACCATCACAAAAAACACAAGACCAAAAGAAAAGAGCCTATCAACCTATAATAAAAGAAACCAAACTCCCAGGGTGAAGTTCCGAGCAACAATGGAAGACCAACCAGCTCTCAGAAGAATGCTGAGGTGACAAATAAAAAACCACCCCCACCACAGACGTGTCTTCCCGCGGATTAGAAGCCAAATGAACAAATCCAAGATTAAGGGAGAAAACAAGAGTCCTAGAAGAGTCCCCTCCCCCAATGAAATTTCTACAAACCAAAGTCCTGTCGAAATGTAAAACCAAATGACAAATTTTACCTACTAGTATATCATGCTACAGATGCATGCATGGTGAGAACGAGTGCCCGCATCCCATGTTACAGGTTTGCTTTCATAATCTAGCTCGCTAGCTACAAGACCCTAACCCAATATATCCCAATTCACACGACCAACAATTTGATGTTTGTAGGGCGCTCCAGAGCAACACATTGCAACATTATCACTGACATACTCTCCTCTAAGCCTATCACACATTTCACGTTTGAAAATGATACCCATCGCTATTCCACCCCAGAGCTAAATACTCCAACCTACCTCGAAAATGATCTGATGCTGATCCCAATTGATCTTAGATGTACCACGTCACATCCAATTACCTCCGTATTGTGTGAGCCTTAACACTCACTGAATGCCCCCTGCCACTTTCCGTCACCCCCATTGGGGATAATGTGTAAATTTTTTTAATTATTGCTTGTGTCTATTTTGGAATAGGGCTTCCAAAATTTTAATTTAATCATAATTGATTATTAGGTGATTGATAGGGATTTAACCTCCAACAAATATTCATTGAATATTTTAGTAGTAGTTATGATAAAGGGTTGAGATTTATCTTAGAAATAGTTATGCCCTTTTCTCTTTTCAATTTAATTAAAAAAATGTTGTGTCCAAAAGTGTCATTGAACTAAGAAGTACTATAGGCATGTATTTGTTTTGGTAGGTTTTTGGTGAAAACTTCACCTTTCTTTAAAGGGAAAAAGAGCAATTAGAAGGTAAAGAAGGATGTTTAAGTCTTTATAAATAATAAATATAATTATACTAGCCCAACTATATAAATTAAATGGATGATAAATGTTTATAGACATTAATCCATAATAAGCATAAAAACATTTACTTTATAATACATTCCACGTTATTAAAATTTAAAAAATCATAAAACTAACTAAAATTTTACTTCATTATTATTATTATTATTATTAATTATAAAAATATTAATATATAAACATAAATATATTTGAAAAAACATGGAACACAATTCTAATTCTTTGAGATTTACACCCGCTTTACCTGGATATTTGTAATTTATGAATTTACTTTGTTATAATACAATGGGCCAATACCATGGTTTATCAATACCAAATTCTCAAAAAATCGTTAGTCATTTCATATGCCACTTTTTCATATGACTCTTTTTTTAATTAATCAATTTAATTAAAAGAGCAAAAAAAGTATAACTACTTTGGAGATAAATCTCAACCTTTGATATGTGTATACTATTACCCACCACCAGTGGGTGAAATTGATAGGAGAAATTTTCTCCTAAGTTTTCCTTTAGCTGATAGCCAAAATCCCCTTGCAACCACCATATAGCTCAATGTGCCACCATTCTTTGACACCTGAGCCAACTATTATGTGCTCTCAACCATCTGTTATGGTCATATGTTTGAAGGTGGGCCTTCCAAGCCCAAATGTATGGGTTTTCATTATGTGATTGAGTGTTTAGGCTTGCTTTCCTTGGACACACTCTAACATGAATTAGTGGGGGGAATTCAACAAAAAGAAGGGGCTTAGATTGTACTATTTTTTCATTATCCCAACTTGGTGGTTAATCTTGTATCCAGGTCCTATGGGATCTCCTCATTGGAGAATAGCTTTAGAAGTGGCACTACATTGGAAACCCTAATTTTGGTTGCATGGTATCACTCCTCAATATCATATATATCACTCCCCTTGGCCCATTATAACCCCTTTTCATACTTTTCCCATCTAGGTCCACATTTGTCCATTGGGTCCATAAGGAGTTAGCCTTCCCCTCCCCTTGTCCACACTTTGAGTTGGGCCTGGAATGATGCCCAAGAGGGTGATGCAGCTAAAAATAAAGTTAAAGTATAATTTTTCCCCTCACAACAAGAAATTCACCATAAAATGAAAAAGATGGTTGAGCCATAAAAAAATAGTGCATGGGAAAAATCCAAACATGACCTCCGCCCCCAATTACTATGGCCATCACCCTGGTTCCTATGGCCCCTATGTGTGCCCCCTGCATCATTTAGGAACCCATTATTGTCCCAACCCCTAATTGGCAATAAACTTCCCAACCTTAAGGGATAATATACATCATGCTCTCATTCCTTGGAGCCCTGAGCAGTTAAAGAAATAAAAATCAATAAAGGACAAAACACATATGAAGAAGGGTGGAAAAGCAAAGGGCGGGGTAACTCATGTACCATAATTTCTACGTCCTACATCTATATACCCAATGTGTGGGCTTCACCCACTATATATACACTTGTACCATGGCATGTGGTTTGGAGCCTTTCCTGTTGCCCTACTCCTTTCCACCATCCTTTCACTAGACACCTGCCATTTGAAGGATGTACCATGTACCTGTTACTCCCTTACAAGTTGAAACCACTAATAGGGTCCTTTATTAACCTCTCTTGTTAAAAAATGAAACACCTATACCTTCTAAATCCCATTTGGAAGGGCATGCAACTACGGAGTTTCCACTTTTCCCTTGGTTTGCAAGGTTAATTACTCAATTGCGCTCATGAATTATTGTTATGGAAGGTGAGGAGACACATTGGATCTTATACATGATTGCGAATGGGTCTCCATTTGGACTTGGTCTCCCTATATGTGGTCCAAGCCTTCCAGAGGGTCATAATGGAACTTGTAGGGTGTGAGCGTTGAGAGCCATGGGCCTCCTCCACAATAGAGCATTGGATCCCACACCATGGGATTCTTCAACACCACATATTGCTTGTTCATGCCCTATTTGTATAGAGATGATGATGAACTTGGACCACATTTCCCAACTTGACACATACTTGCATGACACTTGGCAGCTAATCCAGGGCCCAGATGGGGTTTTGTCTCATTTGGAGAGACATGGGAGGGCATGTGCCATCATTCTAGCCCTTATTGATGGAGAATCAACACGATTGATACAATTGGAGACCCATGAGACCATTGATTGTGCTACACAGGCACTTGGGAGCACCATAGATGTTTCTCTTACAAACCAAGGATCCACCCCCTTGGTCATCAGTTTGAGAGCCCTCCTCTTCATCTTGGCACATGGAGGACTTATCTTGGCCTTCCAATGACCCTTTTATGCCATTATTTTATCATTTTGGCCTGATTAGGAACACTTACTTCACACTTTTGATCTATTTGTGGGTTTATCACCAATAAGGTTTTTATTTTTCACATTAAAGTATTTTTTAGCGGCTTATTAGGCTAATTAGACCAAATCGAACTTCTAAAGGCTCATATAAATTGAAGAAGAGCCTCATTTGTAAGTCATAATCATTTGGATTGGGATTTTCCCTTGTAAAAGAATTCAGACCTGCAATTAATGGATGAAATTGGATGTGATTAATGCATTTTGATGTTTGGTATTTTCGCTATCTTGCCTTGGAGCTTCTAATTGCAATTGTCATGGATGGATATACTCACATTACCTTGTAAGTGTGTTTTTGATGCTATATATTCATGTTACTTCATGTGTAATGTATGGAATGTCTTGTCATAATCTTATTTATGCCATATATTGATGCATATTATTGAAAGCACTTGGTTATTGAAGCATTTCATGCATTCATCATTAGGGATTGTGAATGAATGTTCTTAGAGGCTTGTCTTATCTTGCATCCTTGAAACTATATAACCTCTTTCAAATTGAAGTAACTCCTTGATAGAGTGAAGTCCTTTCATCAAAGGAAATCTAGACTCCATTTCTCCCAATTGTCAATACATTAGGTCTCACTCCTTGGTGATTAAACCTAAAACCTTTTTCTTCACATTTTTCCAAATTTCATCCCTAACCCTATACAACTAGCTAGGGCCTTGTGTGAAATTCATTAGAGGTATTACTTTGAGAAACTAAGTGGATAGGCTACTACCTTGTTGTATTCTCTAGTGTTCCTTAAAATGTGAGACAATTTCCATGGCTACTTTGAGAGAAAACTCAAACCCTAGCTCGAGTTTCAAAGTTAATCTTTCACGTTTAAGGTTAGTGGCCTTTGAAGGTAATTTTCCCATTGAATTTGATTTCTTTTTGCCTTATTATTTGCCCTACCTTGACCTAATTTCCTCCTATGGGGTATCTTGCTTGTGATCAAACCTAAAACCCTAGGTCTTGTGTGGACCCAACCTTGTCCTCTCAATTTTAGCATCATCCACATTAAAAGAAATTACATATTTCAAAGAGTTGGTTGAGTGGTCCTTCACCATCTTGGAAATATTTATTTTAGGACACTTAATCTCATTATATCATCTAAAAATCCTAGATCCTCATTTCCATCTTTAGGCCTTTCTTGGAGAGTCATTAAGCTTAATTGAAGCAAGTGAGCCTCACATTGAGCCTATCCTTTGAATGAGCCTTGGAAATCATTATAAACCTAATAATTAAGCCTTTTATCCTAAGCGTTTTCCATCATTTTAGGACTCCTCCCATTAGTGAAATTTTGTAAAGAGAAAGGGACACTGACTGAGGTGAGAATGGGTCTTTGTCCCATTGTTGTCATTTGGTCTAGTAGTTTTCCCTTAGGTACCCCTCCTAGGAGACCCTGCTAGATCGTGTGCAAACATTTCTGGCATCGATTTAGGGGAATAAGTAGGTCTACTTCCCATGTGAATCATTGAGTAATTGATTCATTGACTACATTATAAATATTCATCTGGCGACTCCATTCATTTTCAAATCCCCTAATTTGCTTAAAGAAGACATCATTCCTCCTTTAACTAGGTCTGTTGCAAAAAGGGGTGAGAGAAATCCATTGCTTATTAGAAATAACCTTCTCCTTGAATTTGAATACGTTGGAAACATAATTGTTAAAATGGATGAAAATGCCAACCATAATCAAAACCAACCCAAGATCCCAAGAATCAGAAATCTCCTTGCCAGTGTTTTTAGACCTTTGAATTTGAGTGACAACCCTGATCCTTTGCCTGAAAAATATCATGAATGGTTACCCAAGTTCAAAGGGAATGTTGATAAAAGTGCCCATGACCATGTAGATGATTTCTTCTGGGTGCTTACCCCAAGGGGTATTAAGGATGATGATGTGATAATGATTCTATTTGCTTTATCATTTGAGGGAAATGTAATGGAATGGTATCTTAGTCTCCCTCCTGGTAGCATAGATGAATTTGACAAATTTGAAGATGCCATTATGAAAATATGGTCATCTGACGCTGAAGGGGATTTTAACCTTGAGAAGTTTTAGCACATAAAGAGAGGTAATGAAGATATTAGGGAGTTTATCCAAAAGTTTGATAAGATTATTGGGGATATTCCTGATCACCTTAAGCCTCACAATGCTCTTATACTTGAAAAATTCACTAAGGCTATTGGAGGACACCTAACATATCAACTAAAGGATAAAAATCCTAAAAGTCTTGCTGAGGCCAAAGAAATTGTCATGGAGGTCGAGAAAAGCTTGAACGTTTCCAAAATTGAGATGTTTGAACATCCTAGGGATAAGTTGGAAGCTAAGAAGAGAAATTCCAAATATAATGTTGAGGAATCCCTAGTCATTTCCCTTAAAAATCTTGACAAATTATCTAAGGACATGAGCTCTAGGGATAGGCTATATATGAATAAGTTCACCGCTCTTGAAAAGGCTCAAAAATAAAGTTTTGTTCCCAAGAATAAGCCTTTTGTCAAGAAATATAATGATGAAGGCAAGAAGGGTCCACCCGAGGTTCCTAACACTTTGGCCCCATCCAGGTAGGTGGAACAAGAAGAATCATCTTCCGAAGATGAGAAACGTGACAATGAAGAAAGTGAAGATGATGAGGGTGGTGAACAAATGAATATAGTTTAAACCCAAGCCTTCAACATTATTTTAGGTGACACATACACTCATCCTATGATTAGTGAAGTGACACTCAAGGATGAAAAGGATGGTGGTGGAATATTCAAAGGGGTCCAATACTCAAGAAAGAATGATAACAACCCTTCCACAAGCTCCAAGGAATTGAAAGAGAAGGAATCTATTCCCAAGCAATATCTTCCTAATAAAACTCCCCCAAAGGAGCCCCTAAATAAAAATTCCATCAGAATATATCCTCCTAAGAGGATACCAAAGTGTTAGGAAGACAAATCTTATCTTGCGTACAAGACAAGATCTCCATAGAATCAATGACTGAATCTAGTAACAAACAAACAAACTAGTAAATCTTTTCTTAGGTCCATTCTATTGAATCATAAGCAGGAGTAATGGAGTATGAAATCCATACCTTTCAAATGAAATTCCCATTTAAGATCCTTGCTATGGTTTGATGCAACTTCCCAATTCTCAGAATCCGGACATGTAAATACACTAACAAACATAAGATCAAAGACATACGATATATAAATGATTCAATATAGCCTATTCTAGTGATCAAGGAGACTAGTACCTAATATCATAACCAATGGAAAATGAAGGTAAACATCCAATATATCAGATCCAATGGACAATATACTGAGAAATAAATACTCTTTTTTATTAGAATTGAATGAAAAGGAGAGATACAACATAGCCTTGATGTTGACAAATATCCTTCCAATAGTCTCCAATCCTTCCTTAAGTGACAAGTGCTGGACAATTAGCAATTTTTAGATGGTTGGTGGCACTCACTATGCTGGCATTCATGTCAAATGGATTAGCACTAAGGATAGAGGTAACACTTGTCGACATTGATGAGCATGCTATTCATGGGGAGTCCCATGGTTGCTGCAGTATTTTGTAGAGAATCACAACAGTAGCAGGCCTACTAGAGGAGCCATAAAAATATGACTATGATGGCCAGGGAGTCCCAAAATTTGGAGGTATTTTTAACCCATGTGTTTAGTTCATATGCTCTTGGTTATGGCATAGTTGGATAATGCTCTAGAAGAGCTTTCCAATGGTGCATTGGGATTTAGAAAAGGACTTCAAGATCAGAAGTTATAGTTAGTTAAAGTTGGTAGAAATAAAATCTCATTCACTCAGGACTTAGGTAGTTTTTGAACTAAGGTTGGGACGTAGGTGAGTTGGGCCTAGTCAAAGGTTGGGCCACATAACATTGTTAGTAGGAGAACAGAGCCTGATCCCCTTGATCCCCGACCTATGTGGGACTAGCTCCAAGTCGGTAGTCGGTCAAGTTGGGAGTTGGGTCTAGTCGGACCAGTTAGAGGTTGGGCTATGCAACAAATTTTAGACGGAAGAATGAAGCTCTGACTCCTAACCCCCGACATGTGTGGGACTTGGTACAAGAAAAAAATGGCAGAATGCGATTGGCTCATGGTGGTATGTTGATAGTAACGTGGTAGATGATGTCAGCATGATGAGACAATACAAAGTACATGTGGCAAACAATTTCAACATTTTTGGATGGCCTAGTGGACCAAATTTAGGTGACATGTTTCACCATACAAAAGTAGACACGTGGCACAGATGATGTCAACATGACATAAACTGATGATGTGGCAAACTATCAAATTTTGTGCCAAGGGTTTGTTTTGTGAAGTAATTCCCGTGTATTCAGTGGTCATCGTTGAATGCATAGAACAAGCCCAAAATAGTGGAAAAGGTCCCTAGTTGGACATACGAGCAAGTTGGGGGTTGAGGCTAATACATGCACCCAAGTAGGCAAATCGGGCTGACTCAAGATCGCCCAACCAACATTGAAAGGCGTGCTCAAGAAATAGTTTCGCATGATATTCTTGTGTTATTGGTGACATCAATAACTGTGGTGGAGGATTAGAGTTGGTGCCAGTATTAATGACAACTCCAGAGAACATAAAAAAGGCAATAAGGACCTTGGATTACATAGAAAATTTAATGGGCATGGCTCAAACGAAAACTAGCTTTCCCCGATATTTTTTGCATGCCATGAAGAATTAAATGAAAAACATGACTTGTTGCAGAAGATATTGACTTGAAAAAAGAAAGCCATGCTTGAGTTATAGGTTGTTCATTGGGATCAATTTGTAAGCATTGAATCCCTCTTCCTAGTGCACGATTTTACTAAGAATTAATTCTTAGTATAGGGAATCACTCAGAAGGTCATCCTCTACATTAAATCAACTGTCGTGACTAAGAACACAAGTTACAATATAATGGGGAGCTTTGTTGAAGTGTGCAAGCAACTTGATTAAGCAACAAAAAACCATACCATTTTGTAGCACACTATCAGGTACATAGATAATAGAGACAACATTGGTCACATTGTAGCTGAGGAAGAAAACTAAGGAGAAAAGTTATGTAATGTGGGGAATTCAAAATCGTTGAGAGTTACAAAATGCAATACTGTGGGTGTCTGACTGAGCTAAGTGTCACTAAGTGACGATGTATCACAGGGTCAAGACCCGAGTTGGTTGAGAAACAGAGAGAATAATTCGAAGGAGAACTAGGGAGATGAAAGAAAGAAACTAGTACTGGAGTAGACCACATTTGTATTTCTATGTATATGCATTTTCCTTTGTTTTTAGTTTGAAAATTGTATGAAAAGTAGAACAATGGCTAGAGTGAGTAGTTGTTTGCATTCATAAGAGGTTGGTGCCTCTTGGAAAGTAGTGGATTTCTATCTTAAGGGGGTTGACGCCTCTTGTGAGTGGGTTCTCACAAACAAATTGATGTAATTAAGTAGGTGCTTGATTTACGTCATAACAACAAACAAATTGGTGGTTTTCTCCCTTTGGGTTTCCATGTAAAAACAATTGTGTCAGTATGTGTGTGCTACTCATGTGATGGATTGTATGTACATGTGGATGCCTTATCTTGTTGATCATTTTTATTGTGTATGAATTCCCTCACAAGTATTTGACAAAAATGAAAAGAATTAAAGACTTATACTTAAAGTTTTAAGAACATCACTATTACTAAGTCACACTGCCCCCCACTCACCCTCATTGATTTTTCATTCCAACAATTGGTATCAGAGCCAAGGTTCTCCAGGAAAAACTTAACCATTGGAAGGTAGATCCATAAGGAATTATGTCTAGACAAGAGAGTCAGGATGCTTACTCAAGCAAGATACCAGTCTTTGATGGGACAAACTATGCCTTTTGGAAAGTTAGGATGGAAGTCTATCTTATGTCCCTAGAAGTATATGTTTGTCAGTTTCGATAGACTATGTTGTCTCTGATGTCCCTCCCATAGATGTAGATGGTAAGAATGTGTATGGAAACAATGCTAAAGCCAAGAATTCCATTCTCTTTGGCCTTATTCAATATGAACTTGTTAAAGTTATGCATTGTAAGTTTGTTAAGGAAGTATGGGTCAAGCTCAATCAAAGTCATGAAGGAGATGAGAAAGTCAAATAGGCCAAACTTCAAACCTTCAGAATGATGTTTGAAAGCTTAAGAATGAGTGAAGAAGAAATCATAGCAGAGTACTTCCTCAGAGTTGTTGAAGTAACCAATATGATTAAAGAGCTTGGTGAAGCTATAAAAATAAGATATTATTGTACAAAATGTCTTAAGATATCTACCTATGATATTTAATTCCAAAATATCTGCCATCGAAGAGATGTCTGACTAAAGAGTCTCACAATGGACCAACTATTAGGTACTCTCACAACCTATGAGATGAGGGTAGGAAAAGAAAAGTCTAAACCAAAGGAGGCAACATTCAAGTTTTCCAAAAAGGCTAAGGAGCACCAAGATCATTAAGATTTCTCTAGCTGAGAGTCTGATTATGAGTTGGCTCACTTTTCCTGGAAACTAAAGTGTGGCTCAAGAAAGTATAAAGGAAAGTTTTCCTTCAAATTCTTCGACTGTGGAAGAGTCAGACATTATTCGTCCAAATGCAATTACAAAGAAAAGATAGAAAAAGAAGATGGTTAGAAGTTTAGAGGTAGGGCTCAGAAGCACCAAAAGAAGAGGGTCTCTAAGAAAAAGGGGCTCTACTCTAAAGAGGATAGCTGAGCTCCATAATAAAATAGCGAAAATTGCTCAGAGGATGAGTCAAATGAATGTTTACTGATGGAATTTGGAGTAGACTCCAAGAAACAAGACATTACAGACTCTGAAGAAGGAGTTGTGGACTTTCAAGGAGAAATCATCAATGTTGTTAATGAGTTAAAGAAGTCTAGAAGAAAGAATAGGAAGCTAAAAGAATAGTTACAATGTGCTGAAGAAGGTATGTATAACTCTTAAAATGAGGAGTTCGTCTATAAAAAATAAAAACTTGAAGAATCCATTAAAAGGTAAGACAACTCAACTCTTCAACTAGAAGAAAGACAAAAAACATGTGAGAAACTAGAAGAAGTGAACAAGCATCTAAAGGAGTGTTGGGAACAAGATCCCCCAAGGACAATTTTGGGGCTAAAAGCGCATGTTTTGGGTCGAATTTTGTAATAAAGTTGTAAATTCTCTGCATTTTGTGGTCGTGGAGTGCGAAGGTGTCATAAGTCATAAAGGATTGGCTGCCCTTATTTTGTAAAGTGAAAAGTTGGCTGTAAAGACATACCCATGGTCCGCAGACCATGGGATTGTATAAAAAGAGCTAAGTAAGCTCACTCTAAGTAGTAGTAAGTTTTGAGGAGAAGTAAGAAGTATTGAGTGATAAGGAGAGAAGTATAAGTTGTGGGTCTTAGTGTAGGTAAAGGCTCTGCAGCTAAGTGCGCAAAGGCCCAGGGTAGAAGTCCGTAGCTGAGTGCGCGGACCCCTACAGCTGTGTGCGCAGGGTGGATATAGTTTGTAATCATCTAAATATATAATAAAGAGAATCATTCTGCAAACTTTGTGTCTTTGTTTCCTATTAATGCATCTTGTCATATTGTGTATAAGTTTCATTTATAAGGCTTATGTAATGCACAAATTTATGTAATTATGTTGGATAACTGAATGCAAATAAGGATATCAGTTTATGTGACACTAACTGTGATTGTTTAATAAGATAAGTAATACACTTAAGATAATTTGAGAAGCTGCACGATACGCTACCCTAGTAGTTGAAGGTACCTGAGCCACAGGTCAGGTTTGTGCGAAGGTCAATCACAACCCTTCGCGGAGGTACCGAAGGGCATAATAAAGGGTTAGACAGACAAAGCCATAGAACTCAACGACCTGCATGAAAGTAGGAATAGAAGGAATAAACTAACATCACGACCATCTCAGGGTGTGGAAGCTTGGTTCCACAATCCCACCATACTGGTTCGAGTGAGACTTTGGTCTGCGCTCCGCGGGCTGATGCCCAAAGGGCCAGTAGTGTAGGAATTTGTTTGGCTAACTAACGCTAAACCTGGGTCAGGCCCCAGGCAACCAAAAAATGTTTCTGTTGTCAGGACCGTAATCTGCATAGGAGATGTGTGATGTCATATCACTGGAATCCAACTAAGAAAGAGACCGAAGACTAGTTGGATAGGAATATCCACGAATTCGGGGTGCAGGAGAACATAAATCCGTGACTGACAAAGGAAAAGTGGCTGGATAGGTACCTATATACAAAAATACACGAGATCTTGTTCTGTTCTAGTTATGAAACCAACTCACAAAAAGATATAAAAGATAGTTGAACACCTTAGAATTTAGCCTCTTCGAGGGGGCAACCTCCTTTACATTACACAAATGAACAATTCTTGGATGATACAAATGAAAAGACCTCCTTTCTATATATAGGAGTCTAAGGGTTCATAATATAATAAGAGACGACATAATAATAATAATGTAAGGGCACAATAATAACAATAGTAGGCTTCTATGGGGCGCAATAGTAACAATATGGGCACTACATGGATACATCAATATAATAAGGGGGTTATACTAATAACAATAACGGGTTACACTAGTAGTCTAGGGGCATAACATGCCGCTCTCATTCAAAAAGTGTTGTCCTCAATGCTTGAGTAGTTCTTGATGCTTTTGTATAAAATTCTTTTCCTCCCATGTGGAATCTTCAGCGGGTAAGTTCTTCCACTTCATCAGATGCTCTGAAATTGGTCGATTTCGTAGCTGTCAGGTTCTTGTTTCTCTGACTGCTCCAGGTTCCAATATGATTTTTCCTTCCTCTTCAATTTCTGGCAATATTGTTTGAATT
>APFE031667963.1:0-10917 GCA_000404065.3 Pinus taeda
TGATTCACTGTGTTACTGTTTTACTTATAAACCTAAACTCCAAGTGCCTTGACTTATATGTTTTGTTGATCATGTTGTTTTGTTGAAGACTATCTTGACTCCATAGCCCAATAGATGTTTGCTAATCTTTGATTCAACCAGTCAACCAGTTATACATTTTTCCATTTTTGTTCCTAGAGTTAGCCATCTAATCATTAATAAAAAATCTTAAACCTATTGAGAGAGCCCTCTCAAGTTGAGGAGGCTAAGCCTCAACCAAAAGATTGGTTTGAAAGAGTTACTCAGAGTCTACTTGATCAGTAGCCTATCAGGGTCAGATTTTGTGATAACATAAACCATGGTGATTTATCTTTCCATTCATATACATCAACATTTCCTTCACAGATAATTCTTAAATTAGATATGTTAGTTGAGATCTATGACGACAATTATGATTTGCAAGATGGTATTGTTAATGGAGCAAATGGAATCATCAAGGCATACACAAAAAAAACAAAGTCGATGTTCATATGGATCAAGTTCTTTGACAAAAACATAGGGCATTGCCAAGCTAGAAAGTTGGCCTACTTATATAGCAATAACATTTCTGAAAATTGGATCCCCATATTGCGAATAACAAAACCAATAACACTACAAGCAAACACATGGCCTATTAAAATTCGAAAACAATTTCCTATTTAATTGGCATGTGCATGCACAATCCACAAGTCACACAGCCTTACACTAGACAACCTTGCATTTGATCCTACTACAATAAGAACTCATGGATTAGTCTATACAACTGTGTCTCGTGTAAGGAACATACAATCCTTATACCTCTTAAACCCTTTGAAGAAAGAAAACTTCAAAGTTAAACATAAATAGCAACTGAAATGGAGTGCTTACAACAAAATGAAAAATGAGATCTAGATTACAATTATCTATCAGTGAATAGACACTCATGCACATCAATTCTTTCTCTAAACACTCGCAACCTAGAAACCTATATGGATTATGTGCTTAGTGATTATGATCTAGTGGACACCGACATTTTGTGTTTACAAGAAACACATTTGAAACAACATGTGCTATCACAAAAGTTCAGAAGCTTAAATTGCATATCAAACAACAACAAATATTGACTACTCATATGTTTGAAAAAGCATTTAAGAATTATTCAGCATATGCAATTTGAAGAACACAATGTTGAAGCAATAATGGAAAACATTGTTGTTCATGAAATGAAAATTGCAATTGTTAATATTTATGCAGCACCTTATGCCACATTGTCCAATATAATAGATGTTCTTGAAAAAACACTTCGTAATATATCTTCTACTAAATCAACACTCATTGCAAGAGATTTCAATGTTGACGTGCGTCAAAGTAACAATAGAACAAAGATACTAAAATACTATACGCAAAGTCACAACCTCCAATTCCTTCTAGATACAAATACCTATCCATCCACATCATTCATTGATCATGTATGGTCTAACATAACAGAGAGCTACAAGATATTCAAACTAGATACATATCGGTCTGACCATGACACAATCTGTCTCATAATGAATCATATAAAATTAAATCAATCATAAACATATTTAACTATTCCCATATTTTTAGTTAGCATCATTTTTCATTTTGTTATGATTGAATGGTAAGTATTTATTAATCTATTTTCCAAGCATTCTTTTCATTCATATACAAACAAGCTTCTAATGCATTTTCCTTTGCATTTCAGAAACAAAATGGATCAAAGTTATAACCAGCGAAAATATAAAAGGCAAGTATCTAGATATATTGTTTATGTCTCTCTTTTTGTTGTTTTTCTCTTTCCATATATATGCATATATTGTTGGTAACATAATAAACAACAATTTCTCTATTCTTAACTGAACATATGTATTTACCAATCAAATATGAAATTCGTTGCCATGTTTTCAATGTAATCATCACTTCCAATGCAACTATTTCCTTGCAGCCATGAGCAATAAAGCAATACAACATTAGAACCAGAAACATCATTACAAAAAGAAGAAAAAAGGCAAGTGAATTTACACCCATAACTAACTTACATTTGTCATATGTACAATATACATCGACATTGTTTCGATGTAATTGACTTAACATTTCTTGGAGTAATTGATATTTGTACATAGGGCAAAGGAAATATCAACAATCTCAATATCAATTGAAGATTGGAATATCCGAAAAATTGGCAAAGTGTTCCATGGTGATGGCATGGTTGTCTATAGCGCATTCCTTGACAAAGCACACAAAACGCATCAAATACTATGTGTTGATTTGACCGATCAACATGGATTCATGAAAATCACATTGGTTCTTCCAAGTGAGCTAATTGAAGAACACAATCAAAATATATTGCCAGGAAAAGGCATTGCAATAACTATTTTTCATATTCTACTGAAAACAAACTATGAATGTGGTGATTGTGACCCCATTTTGGTGTTATATAAAACAAGTATTGTTGAAAACATTCATCTAGTATGTACATAATAAAAATTTGTTCCCAACAAAACAATAAAGCAATTGGCAGAAAGAACAAAAACGTTCCCAACATGCACAATTGGAGCAATTGTCACAACAACTCAAAGAGTTGGCCTATAATATTTATTACACATTAGAGATGGAAGTTCTAAAGATGACAAGGTAGTGGTAAAATGTTCACACTTGCATCATTTACCCATTAATCTTATTATTTCCAATTTTCTTTCCTTTATGCAATGACACCAATAACATGTTGACTCTTTTATGTCACAACTTCAACTATTTGAAAAATTTTCTCCTATTTACAATGAAGTTGAACAAAGATTGAAAAATGGTGATATGCCAACTATGCTCTTCAAAAATATTAAGAAAAAGGGAACTAAAGGGAAAAGAATTTTGTACAACCCAATCTACGTTCATCACACATTTACACACACAAATAGAAAAAGAACTCAAGAAAATCATTGAAAAACAATTGAAGGTAAGCACACATCTAATAATCCATTCATTGTTACATGTTCAACTGTCTCTATAATCACGTATCTTTCATTATAAACATGCTAACTAGTACTATTTTCTAACAAATAGAAGGAACACTCCTAGCTGCAAATGCATACTCTACACCATTCATGGTCGTCTGTGCACTTTGCAATTACATACTATTACCATCTGAAATCATAGAAGATATGTCAATCTTTCGTGTACAAAAATCTCCCCTCCTTTATCTAGATTGTGTCAATTATGTTTTAAGAACTCCTAAAAATAGCATTGTGCGATGTTGTATTAGAAATAGACTAGTTATAAAGAAACCTCTACCCACACTAGCTCAAATTTCCTACCAAAAGCATCTACAGAAAAAACTAAACACAATTTATATGTTACACAATCATGAAATCCATGGTATCTTCACTATAAATGCTAACAATGAGATACTGGATGTTAAGAACAACCACCAGCAAAACAAACCCAACCAAAATTTCAACTAGCATTTTTGGCTTTTCTTAGGTATAATCTTCATCCTTTAACCTTAATTTCTTAATGTTTATAAGTTGATTATATTTTTGGTTAGTCATTATATGTTATATCAAAACATTTTGTATGATTTCTCTTTTGTATGGTCTACAAAAAATATTCATATTTTGTATTATTGCAAATAGTAAGTCATCTTGCCATTGTTGTTGAAGATACAGAGTTGGAAATTTCATGGATGAATTCCATTCAGCTAATCATTTGGATAGATTGGAGTTTTAGAATTTGGTTCATGCAAATCTATGTTTCATTGGATATGCAAAATTTGAATCTGCATTTCCTTCATTGCTATCTCTGTTACTAGCAGATCACAGAACATTTTGTTTCTTATTTTCTTTTTTCTTTTTCTGGTTTATGTTGTAGCGACTACAATCACCCTCAAAAAATTTGCCTTAGCTTCGTTTTGGAGCCTCCCTACCAACCATCCTTAACAGCGTGTCTTGCACTATCAAGCAAACAAACTTCAATTGAGTTTCAGTGCCTATCGGCCTGTGCATGTTAGCTTGTTTGCCTCCCTCCCGTAGGCTGACATTCCAGACTTAATCTATTTGTTGGCTGAGACACTTCCCCAAAAAATTGCGCAGTTCTGGAGGGTAACCATCCTTCCCTCTAGAAATTGCACAAATCAGTTGAACATTCTGTTGTGCTCCAAAATTACGCAGAATAGTCAGGTAGTCCTCCTTCATAAAACTGTGCAATCTGACCAGGCACTAGGCCTCAGCACAAAAATTGTGCAATTCTGGGAGGCAGTGACCTACTCAACCCAAAAATTGTGCAATGCCTGATAGACATCCAACTCTGATTAGCCTAGAAACTACACAAATTTTCATCTCAAGCTCACAAACTAATGCATGTGCCTTGAGGTTGACCGGTTCCCTCCGGGACCGAGCAAAACTGATGTGCATGCATGGGCTGCTTTTCCTGAAATAACAAAAGGTAGCATGAAAAAGGCATCCCTAGATTTGAGGGATCTATTTTTAGCAATTGGAGGTTACATGCGTAGATCATTTCAGAAACCTCTCACCAAGTGTCACTTTTTCTTAGATTTATGGCATGCACGTCATAACCTCGATCTTATCAAAACTTATGAACCAGACACTGCAGAGCTCATTCCTCACATCGATCTTGCATCTCTGACATCCCACATTGCATCCACGAGTCTTTGGCACTTTCAGTTTAGTTGTTTCAAGGTAAGTCTTCTTCTCATGTTTTCTGTTGTGTTTCTGTCACTTTTTGTGTTTCGCTTTGTGTAAGTGTTTTCTTCTTGATTTCAATGGGCGCTTGTTTTTGTTTTAATGTATGTTAGCTTGTAGAAGTACCATTTTAGTTTTCATTCGTGTCTCACTGTTGTCGTATGCATGACACTGTTTTTAAACCGATGTTCGTCATTGTGGCGACCCGCTTCACACACATGTATGTTTTCCCATTTTCTGAATCATGCACTTAATGTTTGCATGCATGACCATTCACTCTTGTTTGCGCTCAGTTTCACCATGCATTCAGACTTCTCATGTTTTTAGTCGCCCGTCGGCAGGTCTGGGCTACCTTGGCTCGGACCTTGTCTTGTCAGGCTAGCATTGCGCATTTCTAGAAGTGAAGGCTTTGCCTTCCCTCTAGAAATTGCGCAAATATGGCCCAACATTGACCTCTAGGCTTGCATTGCGCAATTCTAGGAGGTAGTGCCTTGCTGGCTCCAGAAACTTGGCAATGTAGTTTTTTTGGTTTGCATGTCACTACTTACTGAAATTGCGCATTGTGTAGTTTCAGTCCTCAGCAGACCAAGCTGGACTACGCATTGCGCGTTCCAGTAGTTAGTCAGCCTCCCGATAGCCCAGAATGTGTCTTACACAGTTTCGATAGTCAGTCTGCCAGCCTCCCAGTGAAAATTGTGCAATCTTCACAGATAGTCACACAGGTATGTTGCATGTCGGTCATCCAGTTTGTGTTGGTTTTCAACTGACAGATTGATTGTCATGAATGTTGTTATGTCTCTAGGTATCGCAGGTGTTCGTCTACCTTTCAGCAGCATAGGTACAATGGTTTCCAGGAGAGCATGTTCAAAAATATTGTTGAGAGTGCAACTGGGGATGCAGTCAATCAAGTATCTCTGAAATTGCCTATCTATGAAGACATCAAGTTGTTCATAGACAAGGATATTAACATGAAATGGCAGCAACATCACCGCAAGCAGCACCATCAGCAACAGAAGAAGGTAGCATACCTACGCATGACAAATGCAAGTGGAAGGTTATTGACAACGCAGAGGCAAAGCAAAGTTGCAAGTTCAAGCAAATCCACTTGTGATGAAAAAAATTTGGAGATTGAGTCTATGAGGTGACAACGTGATAGGAGGATCTCGCAAAGGCGGGGAGAGAAGCAAAGAAGGAGTTGCAAGTGCTGAAGCAGCGACTCAAGGAAGAATAGGAGGTAGACAGATGAGAGGAGTTGCAGCAACAACAGGTACAGCAGGAGGCACAACATGCATAGATTGATGAAACTGCGTCCATACAAGTTATGGACGCAACCCATCAACTGGCATAGAGCATACAGGGTGAGCAGTGTTGTCAATCGCATGCAAGGGTGTTCAGGAGCATGGATGTCATTATGCGCACACACGTGATCCAACCCATTGGCACACTCACCAAGGCGAAGACAAGAACCAAGTCCAACTAGAGCTAAACATGTATTTCAACAAGTTGATGTGCATAGTCACGAACACACACTTGAATATCAACGCAGACACTATGCATTAGTATGTTTTTGGTCCAACTATACTCAAAACAATGATGCGCATGTTATCGGATGAGTTGGACAGAGGAACCATATCAATGTACCCATATGCAACAGAGGTAAGAGTTTGCTTTCAGCAAGATGTAACCATTGAGCGCACAGACACCATCACGGGTGACCAAGCTTGGCATTAGTTCAGCATCGTCGATCATCGCGAGGATGTCGAAGAGTTTGTCTTCCCACAAATGTCTGAGTGATAGTTTGCATGGCTTGCTCAAGCCTATTTTGTATCACATGGGTACATGTGCAGATTGTATGTAACATCTTGTAAAGTGAAAGTCCAAGTGTTGATAGTTGAATGTAACAATCATGTAGTAGGTGAAGAGTCGTGAGGGTAGGTGAAGAGTCACAAAGGGCAATGTCAAGGGTCACCCCACCCTTCGTTATTTATAGAACCTCATAACTCATTGTACGGGCATTTGAGCAACCAAGCTTCCGATAGGAGTATCTTAGAGAAATCTTGGAGAGTATTGTAACGAGCCTTGACTTTTCCATAGTGAAAAGCTAGTACTTCTCTTTGGAGGAGCAGGCAACAATGACTGTAATGTTTTGTAATTGGGACTAGTGGTTGGTCATGGTTGTTATGTATGATTGAAACTTTCACTTCTTAATATAATAGAGCCAACACGTTTCATGCATGTGTTGTTATTGTATTTCAGTTATCTTAGTTACTCTAATGATATATGTATCTATTTGCTTACCCATGTATGTATAGACTCTTTCTGTATATGTATGTATGAATCTTACTAAGATGTGTTGTTGGTTTAACCATCACTTTGGATTGTTGGTTCACCTACCTTCCAGTTCGTGATGCATCTTTTCTCGTGTGTTTCCTTCCAAGCTGTGTGTTCACACAGGTTTCTAAGGGGCACACTCACCCCACTTTCCATGTGTTAGAACCATTCATGCACCTTCCTTGGCTTGCTGCGCATGTCACACCCTTGCTACCAACAAGGACATCTTACTTATCTCTGAATGCAACCGTGGTCAAGGTGATACTGTACGACCCACTGTAGGGACTCCTACACCAAAAGGTCTGAGGTCTAGTTGGGACTTCTTACCGGGGAGATCCTCTGACATTTTGGCAGGTCCAACTCCATCAATAGCTTACAAGCAACTCCACTTTAGATTCTCTGAAATATTTTCTACTGAATATGTTGTTGCTAGTTTAATTTCCTTTTTCATGAAGAATTTGGAGATGAAACTTTCATAGCTCAATTCAATTCAACTAAGCATTTCTGTACACTCGAGTTTGAGACTGTGGTTAATGCAAATTCCTGTTTTGTTGCATGTATGGATAATTTCTTTATTTTTCTTAAAAGCAAGTCCACCTTAGATTCTCTCAAATATGTGACACTGAATATGTTTTTGGTTCTTTAATCCACAAAATATCTTATGATAATGCTCCCTTTACTCAAACACATTTCTATGGCATCATAAGTAATATCTCTTGCAAAGAACAAACTTTGCACTTTTTAATATATTGAGTCTTTTACTTATTTTTCAGGACTCTTGATCCTCATGTTCTTCTTGTTTTTGCATACTGTCTTTTTTCTTTCACCGTTTTTCGACAACCTAGAATATGTAAAATACCTTTACAAGGTCTCATGGAAGTCCATGCAATTGTGACTTGTTTCACATAGACCTCTTATTCCAACTAACCATTTAGGAAATTGCTTTTGACACTCATTTGTTACACCTGCCCCCAACCTCTGCTACAATTTCTGTCGTACACCCAATAGCTATCATTGTTGGTGAAACACATGTTTTTGTCATAATCAATTTCCTCCTCTGCAGAACCTTTTGCCACTACCTTTCCCTTGTGCTTGTAAAGGATCCATCAACCCTATTCTCTATTATGTACACCCATAATTATAAGCATTAACCCTGTATTCCAGTTTGAACAGAACCTACATCCTTTCAACCTCACCAACTAGGTGTCTAATTGTTCACATCATATTGATGGAACATGTGCAGAGTTCGGTATCATTTGCGTGTCCTCTCTGCGTCAAAGTCCAGAAATTTGAACACTTCATCGATAATAATATAGGTTTTTATTCCCGTCCATTCTTCATCGTCCAATTGGATCCAAGTAGCACAAATTCCTCTTTATTATGATTTTAAGGTGATTATGATTGGCAAGTTTGGTCATGTTTGGACCAGAAAACCAGCCTTCTTGACCTTAAAGTTTCCTCGTGTTGTTATTATAGTTACCTATGCTTCTACTACATATGTATCTCTATGGATAGGCTACTGCTAGTTGTACTGGGTATTATGTTGCTGGTGGATATGCTACTGGGTTGACTAGCTTTGCATCTATAGACGCTAAATTAAGTGATAAGATTGTTGCCCAATGTCGCGCCTGCCAATGGATGAATTTGTCCTTCAATTGGGAATGCCTTTGAGGTGAGGAGTCCATTGTCGATGGACCTGTTTCTCAACTGGAGACACCTTTGAGCTGGGGAGTCATTTTTATGGCCTCGTTCTTACTTGGCATGGCTTCGGCCTCAGGCGTTAATATGTAAGGGGGGCTTTTCCTTGACATGCAATTTTCTTTTCATTGCTATTTTTTCCACATTATACTTGAGAGTCCAACATCTCCATCTCCACATTTTCTATCTGTAGAGGCTCGATTTCTTTGAAAGGAATCATTTTTCCATTGCGAGTTCTATCTTCTCTACCTCACAAAAAAGAAACCCCTCCTGTAAGAGTTCCAGATTGCATGCTATCTTCACCCATTCTTGTAGCAAGGATTAAAAAAACAGAACAAACTGCCATCGCATCAATATCAGCAGTACTCTCTTCCTCAATTATACTGTCTTCAGATTGTGCGCTTACACAAGGTAGGGAGGGCGACGAGCAAGAGGGCAGTGTCATCCGCATTTTGCTAGAAGTCAATTATGTAACCATATTTACGCGGTTCAAAGCTTTCCTGGGATTAATTCCCTGTGATAAAAACAAATAGTTATGAATGCCTGATTCACCATACATTCTCCTCAAATTTATCCTTACACAGTCCAAGTCTGATCCAGAAGTTTTCCCAACTATCATGAATTCCTCGTTCATTCCAATGGAGGCAATCAATATAAGCTTTGATTTTCTAATCAACCCTGCTAAGGACTTCAATTCCCATGGCACAATTCCACCTGGACTAATGAAATTTACAGGCGATGAAGTATTTATTTTTTCCCTCAATCTTTCATGGAGCAAACCTGCATGATTTGGTTGCTTTATTTTCTATTTTTAAGCGTACCTATTTTCGAATCACCCAAGAGAATACGCAAGATTTTCGGTGAACTTATCCATGATAGTCTGGAATTTATTTCTTGTGTTTTAAGTTTTTATTGCCAATTTCACCCAACCAACCACTATATAAATTCCATCTCATTCTTCTAGGTGAACGAAAACAGTCAACCAACTTTTCGACTTTCGTGACCTAATTCTTATCTTATCTCCAATGATTGTTTGAATCACAATGTTACTTTTCACATTTGTCTTTCTGCTTGAAGGCCATTCCCCTATTAAAAATAGAGCAGGAACAGAGCAATGTTTATTAGACGGCAAATACATTGAATAGTATAAGAACAGACCAAAAAAAAAAGGAAGACCAGGTTTCGGTGGAACTTCTCAGAACCCTAAGAAAACAATCTTATAGCAACTAACCTAAAGACAATGCTAATTAGACACTCGTCATTTCTAACACCCTCCCCGAGTATCTAATCGGCTCTTGACCTACAGGTTTGAGATGAGTGCGAAGGTTGTCAGTGACGAAAGAGGTTATAAATACCTTTCGTGTTGGGAAGCTTTATCAAACGACTCAGCCGTGGAGGAATTTGTGGTGAAGAAAAGCGGAAGATACAATAAATTGAAGCAACTAGTAGAAAGTCCCCGAGAGAATCATATAGAGTTGTTAAGAGAGTTCTTCCCAAGTGGAGAAGAGGAAAGTTCTCTTGTTTTTCTGAAGAGTGGTGCATATACCTAGGTATTAAGTTGTATGTTTTGTTGATAATTCAAATATCTTACAAATATTTATCTTACAAACAAATTTTAACTGCCCTTTATTTTGTTTTTTGTTCATGTGAAAATTGTAGGTCGGAGTGAAGGAATTGAAAGGAAAAAAGATTTTATTAGATATCAGGCCGGCCAGCATCTGTTATGATATTCCTCTTCTATCTCTAGTGGAGATGTATCTTGCAGAAAAAGATAGATTTAATTTTGAAATAATAACAATATTAATAATCCAGTCAGATTCACAATTGGATGTATGTAAGAAGTTTTTGGGGCACGTTCCGTGGTTGGGCATCCAAAATCCGTGGCAGCTGACGAATGCAACTAAGTATTTTCTCGTTGAAGGGAGTCCACTGCTCTTTGAAGGACCGGCCAAGTGGAGCTGGAACACGTGGCACCCGAACATAATGAGGATAATAGAAAGCAACGGGACAATGGCAGCGCATAACCCTGGGGGGCTATTGCGCATGGTAAATGCATAGGAAGACCTGTCACCATATTTTCTTTACATGGTATCAGAGCTATTTGAGGGCCGCGTCCGTTGGTGATCCAAATCTGAAGCCGGTAGAACTGCATGCGGCTGTCGTTTCCTAGATCTAC
>APFE031667973.1:12981-29903 GCA_000404065.3 Pinus taeda
AAATAAATTATAAATAAAAATAAAAATGGCCGACCTAGTTTTTCACATCCTTCTTTAATAACCTATATATATAACCTAATCATGACTCATGGATATATCATTAAGGTTTGAAGATTATCTATTGTCGCATCCCCTGATGATGGACTCACTTGGCAGTCTGAAACGTTGGGTTTAAAAAACTCTATAACAGGTCATTCCTCCTCTTATTAAAACTATTGGTATATTGCTATAGTATATGTTGTTTTTATTATGTGTATTTCATGTTCCTTTTCTTTATATGAAGCACGTGTATGATCGTAGTAGGTTTATTTGAACAAACTACAAAATTATTTATGTATTTTTGATAAGTTACATAAAAAACCTTTGGGTTTTGTCAGAGACACCTTAATAGGCTCTCCACTACTTCTGCACTTACATTCTCTATTCTAAATCACTCATATTTTCATCTTAGGGTTTTAAAGTTAAATTCTTTTGAAGGCTCAAGTTAAAAACCCTAGCCTCTTTCAGTTCTTCTTTTCACTAGATTAATTAAAACCTGTAATTTCTAATATAAGGCCAGTCTAGTATAAATATTCATCTCCAAGGTTAGGTTATGCTACACAAGAAATACAATATCTCTGGAAACAATTTTTTTTTTATTATTTATATTATTTTTTTTTTTTTTTTTTTTTATTATTTTATTTTTTTTTTATTTTTTTTTATTTTTTTTTTTATTTTGTAACAAATATTTTTAAAAAGTTGTAAGCAGTTATGTGGATGTCCTGGGTACTGCTTCTATTCAACTAGAACTGTCTCCATGAGACAACATTGTGTAACAACACCCTAATGGGCCTCAAGTCTTGGATATGACAACAAACTCTTTGGGCCTTCTTATTTTTGATATGAAAAAAGATTATGACAAAGATACGAAGGAGATATGTTGAGACCTATGACAAAGATACCATGACAGATATATAATGACAAACCTATGACCATTCCATTACATTGTTATTGCTAATGTTCTCTCTATATAATTTCTTATGATGATATAGGGTGAATGCAATGTGAAAATGTTTTAAAATGAAATTATCTGTAGCAGAGACTTCTATCCCTAAGAAATTTAACATTGTTAGTACTCCACTAGTTAACTATTAATGAGGAATATGCTTGAGTAAATGTTGAAAAATGAAATAAATTATATGTTTTCCAAATCTGGTCCATAAAATTAAGCATCTATGTCAGGAGAAAGGAAAAATTATAGGTCACTTATGGATGGTAATGATCCTATTTTCCCTATTTTTTTGTTTGTTTTCAAGTTGTTTGTGTTCCTCCATGCTTGACCTGTGCCTTGAGAAATCACAACCCAGGGGCATCTACGCCGTCAAAATCACCCATGGATCACATTCAGCCTAGGCCACACGAGCCCTAAGTTGATGAGATTTTAGCATGTCTCCTCCGCCTAGCACAGGCACAATAGCCTCCTTGAGGTTTGATCTTCGGTCACCTTGCTAAGGAGGCCCATCCTCAACTAGTTGTGCTAGTGGGACTTGATGAACCTATTTTCCTTGAAAATATGGATAGGTTTGTAATTTTAGTTTTTTGTTTCGATTTGGATTTTAAATTGATTGTTGAGTTGATTAGTCTTGTCAAATGATCAAAAAGGCATTTTCCCTCCAATCCTTTTATTGTTTTCTTTTTCCTGTCTTGTGGTAGTCTTAATTCTGGAAATACTTGGAGTCTTGGATTTTGGAAATTCCTAGATACAATCATGCGATGGCTAGATATCCTCCTCCTCGAGGGTGTTATAGTGACAAGATGCATGAGATAAGGAAGGAGATGAGATACCTAGTCACTCAATTAGAAGGTCTGCATAACGCCATGGTCTACATTAATACCCAGATGGAATCCCAAATGAAGAAGAATGAAGACTTGGAAGGGTAAAGAATTCAAGGACCCTAGCTATTTAATGCAAGGTATGGTGGGAAACATTCCATTGATATGGTGTGCAATGTTCCACCAATATATTACCCTAGGAGGATCCCATTTATCCTATCATGTTCCAAACATCTTCCAACCAATTTTACAATTGGAATGTACAACACTTTTCATTGGCTAAATATGGAAAATAAGGGTATGTTGCCACTACTCTATGTTGCAAGAAATGCAAATTGACATATAAACACAACAATATCAACCTAACTGATTGAAAGTTAACTATTGATACCTCATTCTCCATCTAGATAACAAATTCGTTCCACTTTTTGTTTTGTAACATGTTCTTTTCAAAGTCTATTGGAGGACAACCATATTTGTCATCCTGTCAAAAGATGACACATGGACTAGTTAAACTTGTTGGAAACACTGGTGAATCAATATTCCTTAGAAATTAGCACTTTTAAATCTTCTCAGAGCATTAGTTAATCTTCAATTATTATTAATGTTTATGCAATAATGATCCGAGTTGACTCAACTCCCGCATTTAACCAAGATCTTTTGCTTTCATGATGTGATTAGAATTGCATTTAAAATAGCATAAATGAATATAAATGCATGATGTAAAGAAGAAGACCATGACAAGAATCAACAACATAAAACACAAGACGTTGATAACGGAGTTCGTCCAGGAGGGACTACGTCTCCGGGCCTCGGTGTCAAGATGGTGTAGGTAGCGCACTGCATTAAGTGCTATCAATAGTGATGATGTACATAGGTGGTGATGTCGCTATCATACAAGGAAAATTCCGTCACGTAGGAGTGGCTCCACGAGATGTTCCGCTACAAGAACTCCCATGCACAAAAAGACTCCTATCAGTATGAGATAAACTCATGCATGATGATAATGAGCATCCCGCCAACATGGCATCAAAGAGATCTCAATGCAAACATACATGGCGACACATAGTATCCCATCAACATGACGACGAAGGGATTTCAATAAAAACATGACAAATCATGACAACAAGTACATCCCACATATGATTTCGCATCACATCAATAAGGAATCATGAAACAAGTAAGAAAAAAAGATCCCACATCAAAAATCAAACATGGATCTATGCAACACAATGCATCTCATAGAAAAAATAATTACATGAACACACTGCATATACCTCACATCCTGGGGCCATTTGAAGAAAAGGAGGTCAAATTGCTGAAGCTGGTCATACCATCAATCTCATGGCGTTGAATTTCATGGAATGGCTGCTCGCACGCTGAATGCCGACACTTGCACTCCACTTTGAAAAGTGGCCGAAAAATGAAATGATCAAATGGAAAATCTGATTGCACCATCAGATTTGTGGTGTCGAATAGGGTAAAATCGATTATCAAATTTCTGAATTCTGACAAAGTGAAAATTTAGGGCTTAAGGAATATTTTAGATTCCCCCTAGATTCCTCAAAGATTCCCTCCTCTAGGTAATATGAAGATTTGCTGCTCAGATCAAAATTCTGTTTGTGCCATCAAGTTCCTTGCGGAATTTTGAGAAAACTAAGTATGAAGTTGGCTGCATTTTGACTCTAGCTAATTTCAATGTCCAAGGAATCTAGAAGATTCCCTCAAAGATTCTTGAAGATTCTCCTTTGTTGGGAACTTGCAAATATGCTGCTCAAAAGGTGAATCCAACCTCGCTATGGTGTTCCCTGCGAAAATATGAGAAAATTGACTGTAAAATTGGTTACATTCTGAAATAAAGAATTTTTACCTCCCCAGAGAATCTTCGGGTATCAAAGAATATTTTGCCTCAAAATGCGTGTCAAGGCTTTGCCTCCTTTGTCTCGAATTCGTGCCGCACTCCCTTACTCGGATGCATTGTGTAAATGGGTTTATATAAAATTTCGTCGGTGAAGTATTCAAAGCGAGGGCCGTAGTCTGTTGGTGAAAACACCAAATTTGGTGCGGGTAGGTCGGGGGTTCCAACCCCACCAACCCCTCTACTTGGCACATTAACAATCATATAACCATTTAATTTTTAAATAGGGTGCGGTTGGCATAATCCATTGGACCCATTAATATTTGCCGGAGTGGTTTAGTGAGTGTTGGTTGCCGCGTTGCCATATGGAGCTGCCTGGTGGGTGCTGGCCCACGTGAGCCAGGTGGGTTCAGTCCCTGCCGGATCCACTATTGTTATGTCATATATATGGTGGTTCTAATGGAGGTGGCGAGGGTCATGGCCTACCACCCTTTATATATATATATTTTTTGATTTTTATTACAATAACCATTTTTTTGAATTTCCGAAATTTGACCATAGGAGACGTTTTAATGAGGCCACAATTTCGCCTAGAAGTTGGCTGAAATCCGGTGGACGAATTTCTGCGAAATTGTGCCTTTCTTAAGCTTGTCAAGTCACCCGGTCAACCCTGAATTTTGACTTCCTCTAACTTTCACATACGGACTCGGTTTAACGAACCGTTCACACCACCACGATCACGACAACGAGGTCTTCAACATGAACCTAGTTCGAGAACAATCCAAACACTTTGATTTGTGAACTTCCATAAGCCCTATTTGTCCTATGTATGTCCTTAGATTCACTTGGATCAATCCTCCCCATGGAGGAGCTTTTGGTCCTCCAAAAGCATGAAAAATAATTTGCAACTTCTTTGTACCTTGTCTACATCACAAGTGTCTTGGAAAGGTCTCTCTTCCATCCCCTTCACCTTTGTTCTTCGGAGCCTTAAGCGATGAGCTGACCCCTACAACCTCTACAACCTATAGTACAATGTTTTTGCAAATTACATGCTTGAATTTCATGACCAACTAATGACCCAAGCATCCCATACTTGCCACGAGTTTATAACACATACTCGGTGGTCAAGTTTACATTGAGATGGAAATGATACCCTAGCTACGAAAATAAGGCCAACATATCATTGTTGCTTCAACAAGTGATGGAAAACACATCATCACTGCAACACATGATTTATAAAAATAAAGCCAAACACTATTGTTTCATTGACAAGTGCTGGAAACACGACATCAATTTCACAGTTTAAAATGCAACACAAACAAGACTAGACATCATTGTTGCTTAACAAGTGATGGAAAACACATAATCTCTTTTACATTTTAAAATGCAAAAAATGATTTACAAAAGCACGACCATGACAAGCTAACATATCTAGAAACCATTTTTCACTTATTAATGTGAATGGGTCACCTCCTTATGGTGCATTCACTGGTCGGACAATCATTTTATCTGGTCCATGCACTGACGCTTTGTCTTTAAGTCGCTGCTCTGGATGGAGCCTCCAACAAGTGGCTCTTTGATGGCCACTTCTGTTGTAATCACTGCAATACATCTTCTTCCTCGAGATCTACTTATCATGTTTCTTTACCTAAAGTTGAGAGGGTCTTTCACGCCTTCTCCTTTTGTGTGTTGTTTTTATTTCCAACACTTAGAAAATTTATGGTTATATAATACACAAAAGGTACATGTTTTTCGATGCCATGTTTTACGTTCATCATCAACAACATGATTATAATCGAAATGAACATTCAAATAGCGAAACTGGTTATACCTTTCCTTGCCGTCTTTGGTGTCATTATGGTGATAAGAGCTTGCCTCAACTCTCTCCCTACAATGGTGTTGAAAATGGCAACAAGAAATGCTAAAAATAGCATTGCTATAAATAGAATTTTAGGATATACTCCAACTCTGTTGGAAATAGCAAAAAAATAGAAATGCTAAAAATAACATTGCTATAAATAGCATTTCGGGATATATTCCAATTTTGAAATGTCCTTGAATCAAAATTGAGAATTAAAATTTGAATTTAGTCTCACTAGCTGTTTGAAAAATAATTAATTAATTCATCTTGAGTTAATTAGTTGTAGAAAATCAAACATGAAGTCTATGTGAGGACATGCAATAGTTATCCCATTAATGGAGGAATTTATTCCTTAGTTAAAGAGAAAGGATGAGTTGTAATTAGTTAGCTCAGTTAACTGAGTTAATTCCAGTTAGATTAGTTCAAATAGTTTGTTGAGCTAATTGTGAGTTCAGTTAGTGAATGCATGCATGCATGTAACTACTGCACCTCAGATAACTGAATATTCTCTCATAAATAACTCATGCATGTCAGTTCAGATAGAGACCTAGTTGAGATCAGATGATGGGACAGTGTACTATCAGTTGTAGGAATATTCCTTGGAGGATATCTCTTGCATGCAGAAGGAATTCATTCCTTGGAGATTGCACAGTTACTTCTTCAGTTTAGTGAGTGTGTGATGAGGCCAATCACATAGGTGGCATCATTGGACCCCAAGAAAAATTGCGCAAGGAAATATGAGGCTTGGAGGGCTATGGGAAGGCATATCTTGTGTCTATTCCGTTTGTGAGCTGTATTGTTTGATTGCAGAGAGAGTAGGATAGCTTGTGAGCTGATTCTTTTTGTAATTTGAACATATTTTCCACTTGTATGATAATACAAAGATTGGGGTTTTATGCTGAGGCTTTCCCTAGGTTATTCTTCTGTGTTCATGTGTGAATGATTTCTCTTGATCTATTATATGTGTTCTAATTGATCTTGCTCATATTCGATTAAGCTTCCGCAAGTTTGTTGTAGAAGTAGATCTTGTATTTTGGTTTAGTATATTGCATAATTTGTTGATTTATAGTGGGAATTTCTACATGGTATCGGAGCAAAGGTGATCAAAGCGAAGAACACTATACAAGAAGGGAGAATTTCGAAGTTTGAGGTTCCTTAATATAGAAATTGAGTTCTTATCACATCTCAATTTCACCGATGGCATTCAACGGTTTAAGACTCGAGTATGCCCTTGATGGCAGCTCGAATTATATACCCTGGATGGATCGCATGGAAGCAGTATTAGAGAGTAACAGTCTAAAGGACTTCATTGATCAAGAAGTCCCCAAGCTGACAACAACTGATGCTACAAAATTGGCAGAATGGAAGAAATGTGTGGCTAGAGCAAGGAGAATCCTCCTTAAGGGAGTTCGAGACCACATAGTCTCGAGTCTCCATGGGAAGGAGACACTATTTTCAATGTGGAAAACATTGAAAGATCTATATCAAAACAGTAGCAATCAGAGGAAGCTGGCATTGAAAGACAAGCTTTGGAAAATCAAGTGTGAAAAGGGCAACACGATCTCTACCTTCCTGAAAAGCTCACCACCTGCAGGAATGAGCTTGGAAGTGTAGGGATCATGACAACCGATGATGACATGGTGAGTCTTGCTCTCCTTGGTCTTCCTGAGAACTGGCATAGCTACCAAGACTCGGTTAATGGAAGAGAGAAACTACCAAATTGGGAACGACTTTGGTCAGATCTGATGCAGGAGGAGATAAGAAGCACCAGAGATGGTTTTTCATCTGAGGATGAAGAAAAATGTGCCTTAGCGAGTAAGGCAAAGAAAGGGAAGGAGAAGGTTTCTCATCCCAAATCGAGTTCTTCCTATGGTGGGAAGAAGTTTGACAAATCGAAAGTGCGATGCTTTCATTGTCATGAGGTGGGCCATTTTGCAATGAATTTTCCATTGAAGAAATCCAAGATGGGATCCAAGGAAGGATCTGAAGGTGAGGCATTGGCCTCATAGTTTGAGTTGGATTTCACCCTCTTCACATGCATGGTTTCATCCATGGTGGGATTTGGTTGGTTTCTTGACAGTGGAGCTTCATTCCGCATGACCAATGATAAGAGTTTGTTTAGTACCTTGGAGGAGAAAGATCTCCAGATACTCAAAGTGATGGGTAATGATGAAAAGTATAGTGTCTCAGGTGTAGGCACGATTGTTTTTTAGAGGGAGCATGGAGCTCGCATTGCCTTGACCGATGTCAAGTATGTACCAGGACTGAGGAAACATTTGGTGTCAATCGTAATGCTGGAAGACAAAGGCTATGATGTAGTCTTCAGTAAGGGAAAGGTTTTCCTTTGATATATCACTACTAGACAGGTGAAGAAGATCAATTTGCGAGTCAAGAACCTGTATGCTCTTGAGGTTCAAGATGCATGCAAAGCCTTGAGGAGTAAGGAAACTGATGGAGACTTGGTGGTTGAGAGGGAGAGTACATTACCTCTCAACATGCAGCGCCAGAAGAAGTCTAAGACAATTGTGGAGGAGCCACAATTGGTGAAGTAGCTTCAGAAGGTTGTGGAGCAGCCACAACTACAGAAGCCGAGAGGAGATCGAGTGGAGGCATATACTCATGTAGAGACCTCCAATAGGGGAAAATTTCGAGCCAAGTGGTCAAAGGGATCACATGCATCCATACCTCCAGGTCGGAGCTGGGGAAATGTGGAGTGACGGTCCCAAGAAGGCTGGAATCGGGGCAGGATCATTGAGGTACCCAGCCTCTTTGATTAGACCTTGCTATGGGAGCCCCGATGAGGAGTAGCAGGATTGGTTGAGTGGGTAGTAAGATGTGGATGGAGCGCTAGAGAGAGCTATAGTGTAGGAATCCCAAGACAGTGCAGAGCTAGTAGGCTGCAACAATGCGAGAGGTAGATGAGTGTTGCACCAGTGTAGGATGGAATAGAGAGGTGTGCAATGGTGCAAGATGCATGGAGTGTTGTAGCAGCTCAGAGGTCATGAAGGGAGCACTTATCAGCAATAGAGGGAGATTCAGCATCAGAAGGTGTTTCTAGCCCAACATGGAGGTCATTTGGGAGATCAGTTACTTACTTCTCAGTAACTAAGTTGCAGTGCAACAATGGGTAGCACGATGCAACATGATGAGAGGAGGTGCAGTGCAGATGCAATACTGGAAGATAGGACTAGAAGTAGCATGGATGCAGTAGGAGGAACCAGTGTGATTGATGCAGTCAGAGATGAAAGTGATAGAGGCTAGAGCAATTAGATACTGAAGAGCACAGAGGTGCAGAGTTTTCAGTCGATAGAGGCAATAATAGTCAGATACTTTGATGACAGAGGCATCACTTTGATTTAGGTTGGATATTTTTTGTGTTTTTGGAGTTGCTGGAGCAACAACACTTGAGAGAAGTGTTGCATGCAGAACATTCCAAAGGTTCAGGATCGAGTTCGAGTTGAATGCCTTTCTTGTTGAGAGGGAGTGTTGAAAATGGAAACAAGAAATGCTAAAAATAGCATTGTTGTAAATAAGATTTCACGATATACTCCAACTCTATTGGAAATAGAAAAAAAATATAAATGATAAAAATAACATTGCTATAAATAGAATTTCGGGATATATTCCAATTTTGGTTTGTCCTTGAATCAAAATTCGAATTTAGTCTCACTAGCTGTTTGGAAAATAATTAAGTAATTCATATTGAGCTAATTAGTTGTAGAAAATCAAACATGAAGTCTATGTGAGGACATGCAACAATTATCCCATTAATTGAGGAATTTATCCCTTGGTTAAAGAGATAAGGATGAGTTGTAATTAGTTAGCTTAGTTAGCGAAGTTAATTCCAGTTAGATTAGTTCAAATAGTTTGTTGAACTAATTGTGAGTTCAGTTAGTTAATGCATGCATGCATGTAACTGCTGCACTTCAAATAACTGAATATTCTCTCATAAATAGCTCATGCATGTCAATTCAGACAGAGACCCAGTTGAGATCAGATGATGGGACATTGTACTATCAGTTACAGGAATATTCCTTGGAGGATATCTCTTGCATGCAGAAGGAATTCGTTCCTTGGAGATTGCGCAGTTACTTATTTAGTTTAGTGAGTGTGTGATGAGGCCAATCACACAGGTGGCATCATTAGACCCCAAGAAAAATTGCGCAAGGAAATAGGAGGCTTGGAGGGCTGAGGGAAGGCATATCTTGTGTCTATTCAGTCTGTGAGCTATATTGTTTGATTGCAGAGAGAGCAGGATAGCTTGTGAGCTGATTCTTTTTGTAATCTGACCATATTTTCCACTTGTATGATAATACCAAGATTGGGGTTTTAGGCTGAGGCCTTCCCTGGGTTATTCTTCTGTGTTCATGTGTGGTTGATTTCTTTTCATCTATATATGTGTTCTAATTGATCTTGCTCATATTCGATTAAGCTTCTGCAAGTTTGTTGTAGAAGTAGACCTTGTGTTTTGCTTTAGTATATTGCATAATCTGTTGATCTATAGTGGGAATTTCTACAAATGGCCACTGTCATGGGATGATGGTGATGCGTTCCCATCATTCTCTTTCCTCAATGATTTCAACGATGCCTTAGAAGAATCTTCCACCTTTGAGCATTCTCCTTTGGTGTATCCCAAGCCTCCAAATCGAGGTCTCTGCACAACCTCCAATGGTTGAGTTATGCCTTGGTTATTAAAACCAAGTTCTTCTTCCTCCTCGTGCCTCGCCTTGGTAAGGAGCCTCATGTTTGTCCATGTAATTGGGATCTCTAAATCTCCAACAGAAATCATACTATGTGAAGACGAAACTGAAAGGAAATCAACATCTTTTACCTCCATTGTCGAGTTGGAAAGAACTGATGAGGGCTTCTCATCATCTATTGTTGGTGGTTCACTATCTGTCTTGGTGGATTACCCAACTTCTTTCCTGACATACCCAACTCATGCCTGATGGGGTAATTCTTCTACTTTGATGGGGTTGAGAATGCCTTGGCAATTAACGCCCAAGACATTTCCTTCATAACCCATTTTCTTCAACAGTTTGGAGCCAATTCCTATGGTATGATTTTCAAAAACAACAAAATCATCATCAGGACACATACATGAATTTAGAGAAATAATTTTTAACTCATGTGGGTCATGCTGTAGCTTTTCCAAGGCCTCGTCCTTAACTTGTAGCTGTTGTAGCAAACTCTGTTTTTTCCTCTTTCTCTTCATGTAGAAGCATCTTGAATTTAGCGTTCTCTGTTTGGAGATTCTGTTTGTTGTGCTTCATACATTATTTCCACCCTTTGGGAAATTTTGAGCATGGTCTCATACATCACTTTTTCATCATCTGTCACTGCACGTTCCATTTTTCACGCTTGCAATTCACATCTACGCAAAGACCGCTCTGATACCAAACTTGATTTGAGTTGACTCAACTCCCGGATTTAACCAAGATCTTTTTCTTTCTTGATGTGATTAGAATTGCATTTAAAATAGCATAAATGAACATAAATGCATGTTATAAAGAAGAAGACCATGACAAGAATTAGCAACATAAAACACAAGATGTTGATAACATAGTTTGTCCAGGAGGGACTACGTCTCTAGGCCCCAGTGTCAAGATGGTATAGGCCACTGTATTAAGTGCTGTCAATAGTGATGGTGTACATAGGTGGTGATGTCGCTATCATACAAGGAAAATTCCCTCACGCAGGAGTGGCTCCACGAGATGTTCCGCTACAGGAACTCTCACGCACAAAAAGACTCCTATTAGCATGACATAAACTCATGCATGATGATAATGAGCATCCTTCCAACATGGCATCAAAGGGATATCAATGCAAACATACATGGCGACACATGAGTATCCTATCAACATGGCGACAAAGGGATCTCAATAAAAACATGAAAAATCATGACAACAAGTACATCCCACAGATGATTCCGCGTCACATCAAGAAGGAATCATGAAAAAGGTAAGAAAACAAGATCCCACATCAAACATCAAACAGGGATCTATGTAGCACAGTGCATCTCATAGCAAAAAGAAGTACATGAATGCACTGCATATACCTCACATCCTGGGTCCATATGAAGAAAAGGATGTCAAACCGCTGAAGCTGGTCATACCATCAATCTCGCAGCGTCGAATCTCATGGAATGACTGCTTGCATGTTGAATGCTGACACATGCACTCCACTTTGAAAAGTGGCCAAAAAATGGAATGATGAAATGGAAAATCTCATTGCACCATCAGATTTGTGGCGTTGAATAAGGTAAAACCGACTGTCAAATTTCTGAATCTTGACAAAGTGAAAATCTGGGGCTTAAGTAATCTTTTAGATTCCCCCTAGATTCCTCAAAGATTCCCTCCTCTGGGTCATCTGAAGATCTGCTGCTCAGATCAAAATTCTGTCTGCACCGTCAGGTTCCTTGCGGAATTCTGAGAAAAATGAGTTTGAAGTTGGCTATATTTTGACTCTGGAAAATTTCAGCATCTAAGGAATCTAGAAAATTTCCTCAAAGATTCTTGAAGATTCTCCTCCACCAGGAATTTGAAAATATGTTGCTCAGAAGGAAAATATGACCTTGACATGGCGTTCCTTGTGAAAATTTGAGAAAATTGACTGTGAACTTGGTTACATTTTGATAAAAAGATTTTTTACCTACCTAGAGAATCTTCGGGCATCAAAGAATATTCTACCTTGAAATGCATGTCAAGGTTTTGCCTCATCTGTCTTGAAATATGTGTCGTGCTCCCCCTACCTGGACAGACTGTGTAAATGGGTTTATATAAAATTTCGTTGGTGGAGTATTCAAAGCGAGGGTCATATCCCGTTGGTGAAAACTCCAAATTTGGTGCGGCTAGGTTGGGGGTCCCAACCCCATCGACCCCCCTACTTGGCACATTAACAATCATATAACCATTTAATTTTTAAATAAGGTGCATTTTGCATGATCCGTTGGACCCGTTAATATTTGGGCGGAGTGATTTGGTGTGTATTGGTTGGCATGCTGCCATATGGGGACGCCCGGTGGGGGCCAACCCACGTGGGCCGGGCGGGTTCAATCCTTGCTGACTCCACTATTATTATGTCATATATACGGTGGTTCGAATGGAGGTGGTAGGGGTTATGGCTCACTACCCTTTATATATATATTTTTTGATTTTTATTACAATAATCATTTTTTTGAATTTCCAAAATTTGACCATAGGAGACGTTTTAATGAGGCCACAATTTCACCCAGAAGTTGGTCGTAATCCGATGGCCGAATTTCTGCGAAATTGTGCCTTCCTTAAGCTTTCCAAGTCACCCAATCAACCCTGAACTTTGACTACCTCTAACTTTCGCATACGGAATCGGTTTGATGAACCGTTCACACCATTGTGATCACGACGACGAGATATTCAACATGAATCTAGTTCGAGCACAATCCAAACACTTTGATTTTTGAGCTTCCATAAGTCCTCTTTGTCCTGTGTGTGTCCCTGGAGCCACTTGGATCAAGTAATACCAGTAAATAAAAGAACACAGTAGGCACAAGAATTTTAGGTGGAAAACCCCCTCTGGGTCAAAAACCATCGAATGATTTTTTAATAAATTCTTTAATCTTCAGCCCCAACTGAAATGAAAGCAACAACTTCCTAGAATTATAGAAAAATATTCTTCTCCAGCTCCCACTGGAAGGAAGCCCCAACACACTGGTTTCTTCAGTAATCAACTGAATGGATTTCCCAACACCCTAGCGAGTCACAACTCGCCCTAGCACCACCTTACCACCCTGAAGCTTTCACAGGCCCCAACTTGTAGGTGACTTTATTCACTTGTTTAGCATCACCCTACCACCCTATAAAGACAAAAATTAAATACAAAAGTGTGGACTCTCGTACCAGGGAGAATGATCCACGATACAATATGATATACAATAATTTTGAGCAAACACCCAATCACACTATGACTTGCAACCCAACCATGACATCATCCCAACAAAGACTCCTATACCTCCCAATAATACCTTTTCAACTCTAGGAATTTTGACTATTTTAGAAGAATGACTCTTCCAATGATGACACTTTTACAACTTTACAATGATGACTCTTGGCCTTGACACTTCTTCATAATATGTAGATGGTTGTCATGTCTTCAAAGGATGTCTCGTTGACTCTTGGCCTTGATACTTCTTCACAATGTGCAGATGGTTGTCATGTCTTCAAAGGATGTCCTGCTGCAATGCCTCCTTTGATTTGATACTTCAACTCTTGAATTCTTGCTTGAAGATGTACTTGAATCTTCTTCTACCTGCATGCAAAATTTGTGTGGCGAAACCAATCCCAAAACAAAACAAAATACCCTTCAACTTACCTCTGCCTGCAAAACACATGTAAGTGCCTAATAATGAATAAATACAAATTAAAATTACAATGCGTACCTGAAGTTTTCTTGTCACTTTTGTTGTTGACTTGTTGCGGTAGAAGAAAAAGACTCCCACTCTTGATATAGGCCTGGACTCTATGCAAGACTATATCCAAAGATGACCTAAAGATATATACAAAAAAAGCTGATGATAGACCCTAGACTTGTGATGGACCAAGTTCTAAGTACAACAACAGAGACCATTCCATCAACTATGACAAGACAAGTAACATTAACTTACAACATCATATAGATTTAGCAAACTTGGTGTAGCATCAAGAATATGTAGCATAAAATGTGTAGTATCAAGAATAGGACATTCGAAAAACTAATTGTGACATAGAGAGACATAGAGATATAATCAAGACACTGTATATACTTATGTAGTCATGCAAAAACATACATTAGAGATGATACTCAAAATTGATATGTAAACACTAATCATACATACCTTGTTGTAGGAGACTTACCCTTGACTGTTGATGTGTGGTCCTTACTGCAGTGATCCTTGAATGCATTTTTTTCTTGCCTTCTAGGATATCTATATTGAATTTGTTGTATCTATGTAATTTCAGATCTCCAGGGTCTTAACTTTCGTCTTGTGGTAGCCCTTTGAGTCCTCTTTCCAAGCCCAAAGGTCTGATCAAGTTTGGGTTCTTCAAGAAAGAGTTATGCCCAATCTCCCACGATGACCTGATTATAGACTGGTTCAATAGAGCAAACTTGTACGAAGTGCCACGTGTCACTGTTGTGACCTTAGGTCCTAAAAATGACACTCAACAAATTGTAGTTTGTCCTCTTTTTGTGACTATTTACGAAATTTTAATCCAATACTCAAAGAGAGAGTTATGTCGATTTTCCCAACGTCACCTGTTTGACATGGAATTCGGGAGTCTGCGAAACCCTAACTTCCTCATATCATATCTCTGAAAATATAGTGAACCAAGATTTAAAATTCGGTCACGAGGTTCATCAAGATTTCAGCTCAAATGGGCTTTAATTTCAGCATTTGAAGCTTCGCAGAAGAAGATTTATAGCAAAAATTCCATGATGATTTGTTTGAAGCCACAAAATCCCTACAAGAGGAGGATATGAGGGTCACTATTTTATATGAATGTCTTGAGTTGAGAGGGTCCTCAACAAGTGAACATTGGAGGGATTTTAGGAGCAAAAAAATATTATTAATTATTAACTATTTAATGACCACAACCAATTATGAGTGCCATGCCACAACCCCATAGGGTTTTAACCCACTAACTGGGGTTACTAACATCAAATGCAAATAACTCTCAAATTGTGAAGAACTGGGAGGCATACCATATATGTTAAGTTATGGTATGTTCTATGCTTGTAACAGTTTACTTCTTTTTCTTATTATATTCCACAGATTAGCAATCACATATATATAAAGTAAAGTGCAGATAGAACATTAAACGATCGACAGAAAACAAGCCAAGACAAGAGACACAAGATGTGGCGGCTAGCCAGGGACAAACCCCACAATGTGTGGGGAAACCCTTTGATCAAATCTTCTTTTTATATTCAATAATTCAGCAGAGAGAAATAGTACAATAAATCTGATTCATATCAGTAGTAGCAAACCCTAGATCAGCAGCATCAACATTAACGACTTCATTATCAAACTAGGGCAGACGATATCTCACAAACCGACCGTCGGATTGACTTCATTCCACCACCAAAAGTTTTGGCTTCTAGAGGAGGTTCAGATGAATCTATAATGCAGTTCCAAAGAGGAGATCTTCTAGGCCTCTCAAGTCAATCTTTACTTCTGTAGTTGCAGCTTCAGTTTCAGCAGTTTTCGGCTTCAAACTAGGGCAGTCGATATCTTGCAAACCGTTCATTGGATTGACTTCATTCCACCACCAAAAGTTGTGGCTTTTAGAGGAGGTTCAGATGAACCTACAATGTAGTTCCAAAGAGGAGATCTTCTAGGCCTCGCAAGTCAATCTTTAATTCTGCAGTTACAGCTTCAAATTCAGCAGCTTCCGGCTTCACATGTGTGAGAGAGAGAGACCCATTTCAGTGCAGTAGAGAAGAGACTCATATCTGTGCAGTAGAGAGAGAGAGATGTGATGAGATGAGTGAGTCCAAATGAGGAAAAGTCCTCTTATATTTATACACAATGTTGGTTGGTGAATAGATGTGACTGTTGGGCTTCTGAGCCTACATGAGTTGTAGGTCGGCTTGATAATAATTCCATAATCAAAATAAATTCATATCTCCATGAATACTTATTGGAATCAGATGATGTTTATATCAATCCTACACCTCTCGACGAGAGGAATTTAATAAAAATATTATCAGCCATGAATAAGATGACCCACATTAAGTTTTGCCCTGGTTGCCAATTTTAACACTCCCTCTCAACCATGGAGAACTTCATCTGCAATCTGTCTATCGGTCGTTACTATTCATCCATCAAATGCACTCCCCTGTATAGCCTGACCCTTGCCCTACTCTGCTCAATTCTTCCTGATCTGCTTTGACTTGTTCTTCCCTGTACTGATCTGTACTGTTTTGCTCTATTTTGCTCTGCTCTTGCATTGTTTTGTTCTGCTCTGCTTTTGTCCGAATTATGAAGAAGAATAAATGATCGAGGATGTATCATATTAACTCAAAGTTAGTCTCAGAGTATGTACCACTGGTCCCAGACTAGTCTCAACCAACCTGAAGTCAACGTCATAGTGAGTACAAATCCACTGGTCCTAAACTAGTATCATCCTCCACTGACTCAAAGTCAGTTTCAGAGTGCATACCACTGGTCCTTGACCAGTCTCAGCCGACCCGAAGTCAGCTTCATAGTAAGTACCACTCCTACCACTGGTCCCAGACCAGCATCGCAGTCTTAGAGAGTGTACCATTGGTCCCAGACCAGTCTCAACCGACCTGAAGTCAGCGTCATAGTATGTACCACTCTCACTGGTCCCAGACTAGTACTGCACTGACACAAAGTCAGTCTCGGAGTATGTA
>APFE031667973.1:34239-58516 GCA_000404065.3 Pinus taeda
CCCACAATGTGTGGGGAAACCCTTTGATCAAATCTTCTTTTATCTTCAATAATTCAGCAGAGAGAAATAGTACAATAAATCTGATTCATATCAACAATAACAAACCCTAGATCAACAACATCAGCATTAGCGGCTTCATTATCAAACTAGGGCAGACGACATCTCACAAATCGACCGTCGGATTGACTTCATTCCACCACCAAAAGTTTCGGCTTCCAGAGGAGGTTCATATGAATCTACAACACAGTTCCAAAGAGGAGATCTTCTAGGCCTCACAAGTCAATATTTACTTCTGCAGTTGCAGCGTCAGTTTCAACAGTTTTCGGCTTCAAACTAGGGCAGTCGATATCTTGCAAACCGTTCATCGAATTGACTTCATTACACCACCAAAAGTTTCGGCTTTCAGAGGAGGTTTAGATGAACCTATAACATAGTTCCAAAGAGGAGATATTCTAGGCCTCGCAAGTCAATCTTTACTTTTGCAGTTGCAGCATCAGTTTCAACAGTTTCCGACTTCAAACTAGGGCAGTCGATATCTTGTGAACCGTTCATCGGATTGACTTCATTCCACCACCAAAATTTGCAGCTCTTAGAGGAGGTTTAGATGAACCTACAATGTAGTTCCAAAGAGGAGATATTCTAGGCCTTGCAAGTCAATCTTTACTTCTGCAGTTGCAGCTTCAAATTCAACAACTTCCGGCTTCACATGTGAGAGAGAGAGAGACCTATTTCAGTGCAGTAGAGAAGAGACTCATATCTGCACAGTAGAGAGAGAGAGATATGATGAGACGAGTGAGTCCAAATGAGGAAAAGTCCTCTTATATTTATACACAATTTTGGTGGGTGAATAGATGCGACTGTTGGGCTTCTGAGCCTACATGAGTTGTAGGTTAGCTTGATAATAATTCCATAATCAAAATAAATTCATATCTCCATGAATACTTATCGAAATCGGATGATATTTATATCAATCCTACACCTCTCAATGAGAGGAATTTAATAAAAATATTATCAGCCATGAATAATATGACCCACATGAAGTTTTTCCTTGGTTGCCAATTTTAACAATATATCAATGGAAACATATCGACGAGTAGAATCCATCGAGAAGATATTTGATGCAAAATAATATGAGTTGTCAAGTAAAAATTCCCTTGCAAGATCAGGGTAGCTCCTGGTGTTGCTTGGGTTGACATCAATGACAACCACTGATCAACAAAACTAATTTATATGCAATCACTTACCTTTTTCTAGGAAATAAAAAAAGTATCATTTTGCATATTAAGTATACTTACCAAAATATAATTCAAGGCCTGTAGACATTTCTGGCCAGTGTGATGCGCACCATTTGAGGCCTTTGAGGCCTTTCCATGAAACATATACTAATTGAATTTGTTGAAGGAAGTGTAACTAGGTTCGGTATTCATAAATATAAATTTGAGTTTTGTATTTATTCAAGAAAAGAGAAATTATTTTTATGATATTTGTCAATGAGTTTTTTGCTCATTGAATTAGGTCAAGTACATATTTAAAGTGCTTCTAGGAAGTCAAAAGTCAATTTATTTATCTAAGACCCTTTGAGGGCATGTTACACTATGTATAAGCTCAAAGGAATACCTCCAAGACAAGTTCAAGACCTGTCCATGCAACAATGTCCTCCACAAGAAGCTAAACGAAGAAAATAATGAAGGTATGGTCAAGTCGGCCTAAAGATAGAATGTTGGCCTAATGTCGGCCTAAAGGAGGGACAATCCTCTATATATAGAGGTTGTCCACTCCCTCATAAAGGACATAACACAAGCTCTGAAATCAACGAAGACATAAGCCAAGAAAGTGAAGGTGAAGCAAGTCTAAAGGGTCTCCAAAAGTGCAACGAAGGAAGGAGGAAATTCAGCGAAGGTAGGTGACTATTTCTATAGCTGGAAACAGTCACATGTGCGAGGAACAACAAGGTAAATCTGTGCCATAGCAACAAGCTAGAGAGCAGTTCATGAATTATGATTGTTTGGGTGAAAGATCAAGTCTACAAAACCTCCCAAGTCAAGTGAAGGAGTCTCTATCTATAGCGAAGGAAAAAGAGCCCTAATTATCAAGGGTTCCTACTACACGTAGCTAAACTCTGGTTGCTGTTCAGTTATACTAGTTTGCAGACCTATCTCAAGAAGAACCTCGTTGGATCAAGGAAAGGGTGTCTTGATGAGTGAGGATCATCTCTATGTAAAGAGGAAGCATATCAAATCAAGAAGCTCACATTAGCAAGAACTCTCTAGACAAAGAGTGAAGAAGGAGGATGAAGTGCTGGGAAGAGGAGGAAGTCTATGTGTCGGGGACAAAGAGAAGATCAGAGGAAGGACTTGAATTTTGCTTGGAGGATATCCTAGTGAGGGGTCTACGGTTTGGTATTAATCAATAAGAAGCCTCAATTAGAGAAACTTACTAAAGGGTTTTCCTCTCAAGAGAAGAAAGGTTTTGGCCGTGGCAGAGAGCCAACATCTTGTGTTATTGTTCTTATGTTTTTAGTAGTAGTTTGATGAATTACACAGACATGCATTAATAAGAAGAAGAAGATTAAGCTAACAAGAAAAGTAAAAAGACTCCACAAATTGTTATCAAGTAACAAAGAATCACACTACACCTAATTGCCCTAGATTATTCAACATGGTATCAGAGGTAAGTTGACACATCAAGAAAAGGGAAACTCAAGAACACTTATTAAGGAAGGATATCAAAGCATCAATCCTAGAAGTCTCAATCACTTCAAGGAAAAGAAGTTCTCCAATCCATCATTCATCAAGGAAGTCTACATAGCAAGAAGAAGAGCCTTACATAAAGGCACCTACAAAGAAGATCAGATCAAAGCAGGTTGTACATAAAGCTACAAGTCATCAAGCAAATTTCATCATCAAGAAAGTAAACTTGGAGAATACAACTTGAAGAGCATCAAGATCCAAGGAAGGCAAGCCATCAAGTCTTCAAGGAGGAAGAAAATTCATTACATCTCAAAAATATATTAAGTATATGTCCCCTTCTAAATATACATCAATGTATTTTTGCGAGAAAACAACAAATTGGTAGGTACCAATAAATTTCTTGCATGGAAGAAGAGGACTGGTCTACTTCTCAAGGAGAATGAACTTTTAGAACATATCAAATGGAATATCATATCCCTGCTAAGGAAAAAACTCAAGCTTTAGCTAAGTACAATAAGGATGAGACAAGATCACAAAGGATTCTAATAGAATCAATCATAGACTCTCTCATTCCTTATGTCTCCAAATTTGAAACATCAAAAGAAATTTATGATAAGCTAGTGGAGCTATTCCTGGTATCCACAACCAGAGAAGCAATATATCTAATGAATGAATTGTACAAGATGAAGATAACAAAGGAAGGAATAGCTCCCTACTTCATGAAAATATCTGAAATGAGAGATCAACATCAAGAGCTTGGGGAATTCATGTCTGACAGAGAGATGACGACTGTAGTACTCAATGCTCTACCCAAGGATTGGGGCAACTTCACATGAAGCATATATTCCAAGAAGGAAGCAACCACACTCAGTGAAATGTGGTCTCTATGTAAACTAGACTTAAAGCAAAGGAATATGTGGGATTAAAGGAGCAAGCGTTTGCTACCATGGCCAAGAGAAAGGGAAAATTTGGAAAATTTGGTCCATGAAGAACAAACAACAAAGACATGTCCAAAATCCAATGTTTTGGATGCCAAGAATATGGACATTACAAAAGGAATTGTCCTAAGCTTAAGAAGGAAAAAAAAACAAAAGAAAGAGGGAATAATCTCACATGACTGAAGAGGTGAAAGAAGAAGACAAGAAGCAAAAGAAGGAAGATCCTCTAGATCTCTACTATGACTAGGTCAAACTCTTTACTTCAAGTCTTATTTCAAGGTTTTGAGTAGGATAGGAGCACGTAGGAATAAAATAAAATTGCATAGCTAAAAACATCTTATAGAATCTAGAAACATGAAGTACATAGAGTTCTAGATACTCATGTAGAAAAAGCATTTATAAATGAGAACATAAACGCATGGATAGAAATATCTTCTAGAACATAGGAGCATGATGAACATAGCTCAAGATATTCATGAAGAAGGAGCATACCTAGAATAGGACCTCATCCACTTTGAAAAAAGATTGATCATGAAAAATAATCTTAGAAGACCTCCATCATCAAAAGAAAAGAAACATTTGCAAGGCAAGGGTCTATAAGATCCTATGATGGAATATTCAAAAGAAGGTTCATAAACCAAAGCAGATGCCTCATTGGGAATCCCATTCATGGGATTCAAGAAAATGATGATAAGCTGGCGAGCTAAGATGAAGCAAGAAGGGCCACACCAGGGACAACCAAATGAAGCTAAGATGATCAAAGGAGAATCAAGATGAGGTATGTATGCATCAAAGTTGAGTCATGTTATCATTTTCATATTATTGAGTCATGGGAATAGTTCTATAACATTATCAAGTATGAAAGAATCTCTTTCACCAAGAGCATTCTGGAAGGCATGTACTACAATGCAATGAAGGTCAACAAAAGAATATGCTCGCATAAGGAATATAAGATTGCTGACTACGAAGCAAGAAGAAATTCTGACTAGTCCAGGAAGCAAGCAATGAAGAAATTCTCTCACAAGAAGCATAAGATGGTTGACCTATCTATCTAAGAAGAAGTGAATGAAGAAAGAGATCAAGCATGTGAAGAACACCATGATCACTGAGAATCACTATTTGACTCTGAAGATATATTCCGAAAGAAGGAAGGACAACTATGACAAAAGAAGGAAGGACCCTTGACACCTATGAAGGCCTTGGAGATATGAAAGATGCAAATAATTGATTCTACTCTACAAAGATGTCGTGATGAAGAAGCCATCCAACAAAATAAAAAGAAATGTTGAAGCGACATCAGGATGAAGTCATGATGGGTTACTAGGTCAAAACATGTAAACAAGAAAGTACAACGAAGCATCCATGAGAAGAGTATTCCAAAGCATGGACAAATGACAAAGGAGTAGCCAGATGACAATAAAAATTGATGTATGGTAAGAAATATACTTTTCACGAAGGAAGCAATAACATGACAAACCAGGAAGGAAAGTGATCAATGGATGGTGCCCTACCTAGAAGAAGTTCAAATAAAGACTTCTTGACATCAAGCAAGAAAGGAGATCAAGCAGCTGAAGGACCCATGAAGAAGAAGTTGCTGATGAATGAAAGAGTCCCTAGTTAAGAGGGAGCTATGAAAATTCTCTAATCAAGAGGGATTTTTGGATCACCCTTGATTATAAAGGAGTGACATTTGTGTTTTTCCATCTCATAGGTCATGCACTAGACCAGGAATAACAATCGTAAGTATAGATGAAGGACATGAATGGAAATGTAGACACAAGATAGACACAATATTATTGTGTTCACGTGGGAAGACATAATGGGAGGATTAGGTAATCATATGGCATCCGATACTCTTTGAGGATGTGTACAACATCCAAGACAATAGTAGGCAAGAGGACCAATATTGTTCGAGGGCTTAGAATCCAAGATAAGAATATTCCTAGAGGGTCATACTCAGATAACACCCGAGTGGGTATGTACCTTGAGAGATAATGAATAAGGTGTCTATAAGTCATTGGTCCCACCAACATTGTGCTTTGATCTATTGAGAGATAGAGCTATTAGTCAAGGCCTTGATGTGGAAACAATGTTGGTTATTATGATGCTATAACATATGGATTGCAAATCCAATTTCTCTTATGTGAATTCTTCAAGATTGAAACATAGCCAAACACCATGTAATGTTGTATGAATACCTCCCTAGTTGAGAGGGAGTATTGAAGGAAGTGTAACCACGTTCGGTCTTCATAAATGTAAATTGACTTTTGTATTTATTCAAGAAAAGAGAAATTGTTTTTATTATATTTGTCAATGAGTTTCTTTCTCATTGAATTAGGTCAAGCACATGTTTAAAGTACTTCTAGGAAGTCAAGAGTCAATATATTTGTGTAAGACCCTTTGAGGGAATGTTACACTATGTATAAGGTCAAAGAAATACCTCCAAGACAAGTGCAAGTCCTTTCCATGCAACAACATCCTCCACAAGAAGCGAAACGAAGAAAATAATGAAGATATGGTAAATTCAGCCTAAAGACAGAATGTCGGCCTAATGTCAGCCTAGAGGAGGGAAAATCCTCTATATATAGAGGTTGTCCACTCCCTCATAAAGGACATAACACAAGATATAAAATCAACGAAGAGATAAGCCAAGAAAAGGAAGGTGAAGCAAGTCTAAAGGGTCTCCAAAAGTGTAGTGAAGGAAGGAGGAAATTCAACGAAGGTAGGTGACTGTTTCTAGCGCTAGAAATAGCCGCACATGCGAGGACCAACCTGGAAAATCCATGGCATAAAAAAAAGCTAGAGAGCAGTTCATGAATTATCATTGTTTGGGTGAAAGATCATGTCTACAGAGCCTCCCAAGTCAAGCAAAGGAGTCTCTATCTATAGCGAAGGAAAAAGAGCCCTAATTCTCTAAGGTTCCTACTACACAGAACTAAACTAGGGCTGTTGTTCAGTTACACCAGTTTGTAGACCTATCTTAAGAAGAACCTTGTTGGATCAAGGAAAGGGTGTCTTCATGAGTGAAGCTCATCTCTAAGTAAAGAGGAAGCATATCATATCAAGAAGCTCACATGAGCAAGAACTATCTCTAGGCAAAGATCGAAGAAGGAGGACGAAGTGCTGGGAAGAAAAGTGCCAGAAGGAGGAAGTCTATGTGCCGTGAACAAAGAGTAGAACATAGGAAGGAATTGACTTGTGATTGGAGGATATCCTAGTCAGGGGTCTAGGTTTTGACATTAATCAATAAGAAGCCTCAATAAGAGAAACTTACTAAAGGGTTCTCCTCTCAAGAGAATAAAGGTTTTGGCTCTGGCAGAGAGTCAAAATCTTGTGTTCTTGTTCTTGTGTTTATGGTAGTTGTTTGATGAAGTAAACACACATGCATTAATAAGAAGAAGAATATTAAGCTAACAAGAAAAGTAAAAAGACTCCACAAATTGTTATCAAGTAACGAATAATCACACTACACCTAATTGCCCTAGATTCTTCAACATAGTTTAACTATGCATAAATAAAATATAATTCTTTTAAAGAAATTTGATATAATCTTATGAGAAAATTTGAATACCTGGTTACTCTCCTCATCATACTTCCTCTGTTCATCCAAATTCTCCTACATTTTTACAAGTTCTTTCCATACTTTTAAACTTACATCCATTGATCTTCTTTTGAGCCTTTGTTCAGGTGGGATTTTTTTTATATTCTTTATTTGATTGCACCTAAATCTTTTACAATTCTGAGAAATTTGTATTTTAAACTTTTTTAGGGTTCAACCTATGCCAAATTCAGTCTCCATGTTGTGAATTACTGCTTTCTGTAGGTGCAATGGTATCTTTGAGAATGACAAATTGAGATGGTTTTTGAACCATTGAAGGCATGATTCCTTAAACCTATTCATAAAAAAATTTCCCAACATCTAATCTACATATTTCTCTTGAAACCACATCATATTCTATCCTTGTACCCTATCTACCAATTCAAGATTCATAATGTGGCATTATGGAAGAAGATATCTGTGTCTCAAGAGTGGATTGAGCATTGGAAGTCTCTATTTCCTATTTCAAATTCTTAGAGGTTATGCTTAATGATTTCCTCCTTGATCTTCTGTTTGATCCATGAGTTGTTGAGGAATCAAGTGATTCCCTTTGAAACAGTTGATGTGATTGGAATGTTTCAGTGGTTTTAGTTGATAATTTTTCTACGTATATATAGCAAGCATTTTCAAGTCCACACCGTTAAGTTTTTTAAGTGTCCCCATCCCCAATATCGAAGCCAAGGCCTCTTTCTCCCATTAGCCCTCATGCCCTATATATATATATATAAATATATATATTTATATAATAAAAGAATATATATATATAAATATAATATATATATACTATATAATATATATAATATATATATATAATTTTGGAATAAAAGAAAAAAACTAAAAATCAAAGAAAAAATTTAAACATTATAATATATATATATATATATATATATGTATATAGTATATATATATATATTATATATATATATATATATATAATATTATATATATAATTTCACAATGACTTACCTCATTTTATCCACTGTCTTCCCCCTTCCCTTTGCTCGACATTTTGATCCTGGGATAGAAAATCATGTCCATGGAGGTGAGCCAAGGAAAATAATGTATAAGTAAGGAGATCACATTGCGAAAAGGGAAACAATTTGAGCCAAGGTAAGAAATCTGACTATCACACACACATAATTTGCCTAAATTAATCAGGGCAAAACACACAGTTCCCTTGTCATCATCGTGGTCATCACATAATGTATATCCCACATGAAAAAAATAGTTCATTCATATTATAAAACACAAATCATAGGGTTTCCTTGGCATTCCCATGTGACTAGCATATACACAAAACCTGCATAAAATAGTTAGGCCAAAACACGTGATACCCTTGGCATTCCCGCATGGCCATCACATACACACAACCTACAATTAAAACAAATATATATTATTTCACAATGGCTAATCTAAATTTGTGAGAGTGTTCTATACCCAGATTATTATGTTCATGAGAGTGACTAAGAGGAAGAGAAACATGTCCCAGATCGAGACCTAGGCAGGAGTAAAGGAGCCTATTGTTTTGTTTCCAGGTCCGGGCCTATCAATAGTGAAAAAAATTATGAGAGGAGAAAGAAAGAGTCTCAATTATTTTTTTTTAGATTAATAGTTGGTGGGTATTTGATTTCGAATTTTGGACCACATGGAGAATTTATAAATTTCTACTTGTCGATCGTCGAATTTAGTGTTGAATCAGGTCTCATAATGTGATCGAGTTGAGGTGCAACAATCGACACAAACTGCGCCTAGTCTAGTGGCATCAAATTACTTTTTCCATAAAAAATTAGACATAGAAATTTTACATGTATGAAATTGTTCTCAAATAAAATCAAATATTAATAGAACACATTCAGTAGAATAACCATAATTTCAATAATCCACTACATTTTCTATAGAGTAATTTAATTAGCTCCAAAACGATTGTATAAAGTATTTTATAAATGAGGAATGAAACAAATTTATATACACACTAGTGGAAAAGTGTGTTGCAAGGGGGAAAATGCTAATCTCAATTAATATTTATGTTGTAAGGGAAAATTATACTCTATTCAAACTCTAATATACCAATAGAGTTCACCCCATTGTTGATAATTGGATTTGACTGGTGTACTAAAAATGATTTTCATTGTTGTGCATTACAAGATCTAGAGGAGGCCATGGACATAGGACGTGGACGACGTAGAATCACTGAATAGTAGAGAGGAAAGCGAGTCGAAGAATATCTAACAAAAAAATATGCAGATACAATACATAAAAGAAGACAAAGTAACTTCAACCAAATGAGGAAGGTCTTAATGAATTCACAAATACTAACACATAGAGGAGATAAAGTCAATTTTTTTTCCATGAGGCCTTTCAGGTCAAACTTATTGGTTGAAAATACATAGGAATGGTGATTAAATGTGATTCTATGGTCAAGGGAAATGTTTGAAAATTATGATGGCCATGTGGGATAGGGATGTTGGATACTCTTCTTGTCGAAATTTTGGCTTGATGTATATACCTATGGTCATAAAATTATTTTTTTTAATTCCGAATTAACATGATATCAATATGTCAAATAGATGACTAAAGTGAAGTTTTGTGTTAGATATCATATTCATTGAAATGATATATTTTGTGTACTAAACATTATTGAATATGTTTTTATTATAGGAGCTCGAGGAGGCCATTGCAACATACTGTGTCATATCAAATAAGGGCACAATGGATGCCTTGGGGCATCAGGTACTCAAATTTTGAATTAACCTTGGAAAAATTGATATAATGGTGTTTTGTGATACATCCATCTTTTTTCACGATATTATTAAAATTTATAGTGTCTTATCCAATCTTGATATTGTTAATCTAGGTTGTCATTGATGTCAATCATTGATGTCAGTGGATGGGATGACAAATATTCTTGAAGATGCCAGAGGGTGATTAAAGCTCTTGTTTAAGATGTCAAGACCCAAATGAAGTGTCAATCATGTATCTTGATGATCATAATGGAAGACTACCATATCACTGATCTTGATGATAACACTACACGACGACATGTCCTACCTCCGATAATTTGATGATGACATGACAAATCTCCAACGATGTGAAGCTTGATGTCCTTATTGTGAAGACTACATAATGATGTTGCATTTGATTGATAAAATATCTCTACACTAGTGACCCTATGTTGAAGAAGGGAAGGACATGATGATGGTGATCCTATGTTGAAGAAGGCCATGACATGATTATGAAGAAAATCAACGAAGAAATAAAACCATGAAGAATCCCTAAACTCAAAGGCATTTTGCCCTGCCTCCATTTCTGCACTCATAACTAATCAATCACATTAAAAAATATTTTTTTCTACCTTAGAGGAAAAATTCCTTAATGAAACCTACACCATCTTGAAGAGAATAATTTCCAACGAGCTATTACTCAACTCGAAACTCCAAGCAGTTTGAAAGTTATTGATTTTGCAAGTCAATGGTGTAATTCTAGTCAGTGAGCTGACCTGAGCTTCTCTCCCATGTCGACCTGCCCTTAAGAGACATGTCTATTCGGTTTGGTGAGCGAATTGGTGTATAAATTTGATGTTAAACACTTCATTATTGGATCAAATTTTTGGTGATCATTTCAGAGAAAAGATATACAACAATAAGGAGGCCGAGAGGATTTAGTAGTCTACTATTTGGGAAAATTTAACGAGGCCGAGGAGGAATATTACTGTCATAAGCTATCTTTGTAAAGGAACAATGGATAAAAAATTACTTCAAACCTTTTATCATTTACCTTACAGCTCAGATTTGTTGTTTCAGACTGTGGTAAACGTTGAAGCTCTTTCAAACCTGTGGTGGATATTATTTAAATTGAGTAAATTGCAGACCTAAATCTGTGGATACCTTCTAGACTTGTATCTCTGGGTGACTTCAGTATTGTATATCTCTACGAACTTTTTTTATTATAATCACAATCTTGCAGATTTAAAGAGCATCATACTCTTACAAGACTTTTTTCAAGAGAATATACTTGTGAAATTGGTTGGATTACACTGAACGAAGAATTCTAGTGAATACATCGCATAACAGTGGAACATACCAATTGAAGGCATTGCAACAGTTTCTTTGAAACGTTATTGAAGACCTTGAGACTATCATTGAAAGTAGTCTTAGTGAAGAAATTGTTCTGGATAGAAGATACTTTTGAAGCATATTCAAAAGGAACTTTTGAGTAGATTTGGAGTAGTGCATAGTTACATCTTACAAACATATTTGATAAAGAGCTTTAGAAGGAAGCCTTTTTATAAGGTGACTGTGCAATGTGGAGATATATTGTGATAGTCAAGCAAGCTTAGAATAAACTCTTTGAGAAGATTGCTCGAAAAATTTGAGTTGGAGGCACAATTTTTGGCAACCTTGTTTGGATAACATCTTTTGGACTAGTACTACCTGTGAAGGTTTTCGTTAGGATCAGAACTTGGATTGCAAAGGCATCTTGTGTAGAAATATTCGTGAGCATCTTGAAGCAGCATACTAGGCATAGTTTGGAGAAGTTTCTTTTTGAGACAGTTTGGGTTATGATTGATATATCTTGAAGAGAAGACTTGTTGTATACCTTTAAGGCATTCCTTGCAAACTTGTTGAAGAAGTAATTTGAAGAACCTTGTTGAACTATAGTGGAGCAAGCCTTGGGTTTGAACTAGTTTGAAGTACTCTTGAAAGAGGATTGGTTGTGAAGACTCTTTTGGAGCAGTCTTAGAGTATACATCCCTACCCTTGGAGCTGACTTTTAATATTCGTGGAGATCCTTGGAGACCATGATGGAATAGTCATCATGAGGTGACCTTGGAGAAATTGTTTGGGTAATATGAAGAGTTGTGGAGACACCTTCTATATGAAAAGGTTGTCTATATTGACAAGGATCCGTGAAGAAGACTTTAGGTGTCATGATTTTCTATCAAACATATCTAGACAAAGTACAATAGTGGGTTGAAGCCTAGAGGGTTGGTGCCCAGAAGGCTGGAGCCTCAAATAAACAAGGATGGTGCCTTAAAGGATAGGGTTGGAGCCTTAGAGGATCGATGTCCTCAAGAATCCAGGTCGGTGCCTGAAGAAGAAGATATAGGATTTGAGTCCTTGGTGTTGGTGCCTTGGAAAGTCCAAGAAGGTGCTTGGCACATACTAGGTTGGAGCCTGGGTGTCTTCATATAGGGTTGGATCCCTATCTATATTGTACTTGATTATTGTAAATATTACATTAATAAAAGAATCTATTCCTATTGTTCACTTTGTGTTCTAAATATTAGTGATCTAACTAGTAAAAGTAACAATTGAAAAGAAACACTGATTCACTACATGTCTCAGTATTTCCAACAATTGGTATCAGAGCCAGTACCTTCACTCAATGCCTAATAGCTTGAAGGTTGATCATTAGAACACAAATGGTGAAGCCGAGCAAGAAAGTCTCCAATCCTCCCAAAGATATGTCTCCCTCAACCACCGAAATTGAAATCAATCAATTTGTGAAGGCTCCATTGTTAAATGGAAACTTTGATATATGGGATGCAAGAATGAGGAATTTCTTAATGACTCAAGGCATTGAAGTTTGGAAATCAGCATTTGTTGATAGCATGATGGATGGATAATCCAAGGAACACAATACAAGATAAATGAAAGCAATTTTGAATGGGCTACCTAATTATATGAAGGCCAATTTTGAAAAATGTTCGTTAATAAATGCATATGGGATAAAATTCAGGATCTTCACTGAAAAGGAGCGCTGTCAATGATCTCTAGTCAAGAAAATGATGGAAAACAAGAAGGAAATCCAGAGCCCATCAAGGAAGCTGAAGATAAGAGTGATAACATCAAGGCTAAAGAATATGTAGAAGATGAAGAGAATTAAGAATATTTTGAAGAAGATCTACTCACTAAACTTATGGCTTCCATGGAAGAGATTAACAATTTGAAAAATGAAAATGAGGAACTTAAGAAGAAAGCACAAGCTGGTGACCAGGACAAGACAAGGAAGGAGGTTGACCTCGTCAAGCTTCAAGTACAAGAAAGAGATGAGGACCTCACCAATATTAAGGAAGAATTTCATCAAAACAAGAGAAAGCATCATGACGAAGTCATATCCATGACAAATAAGTTGGATAAGGAAAAGAAATAGGAAGATACCTTCTCAAGCCACCTTGAACAAAGGCACAAGAGCTTGAACAAACCTGAAGCAAAGATTGATCTATACAAGGAAGAGGTCTCCTCCTTGGATGTCAACTAGAAGAAGCAAGGAAACAAGCACAAGGATCTGAGAAGGTGATGGAAGATTTGGCATTCATAGAAGGACAAGTTGATGAAGTAGAAAAGGAGAGAAACATAATGATATGCCAACTAGAAGAAAAGGATGATGGCATCACCAAGTTAAGATCAGTAATCACTTCTCTTAAGGCCCAATCATGTGAAGAAACCAAGATGAAGGAAGAAATGGAGATCATTCTATAAAAGAAGGATGAAGAATGTGTTGGACATTGGATAAACCAACACTCCCCGTGTGTTTCATGACATGGAGTAACTGCCTCTTGTGGGTCCTTATCTCTAGTGATGTGATGGTTGACTAACACCTGGGGGTTTTGGTTTAATGACATTCGTGATTCCCAACAAGTGGTATTAGAGTGTAGGTCATGAGTTTGATACACACCCGGGTCACATTGTGGGGGAGCTTGTTGGACATTGGATAAACCAACACTCCCCATGTGTTTCGTGACATGGACTAACCACATCTTGTGGATGCTTATCTATGGCGATGCGATGGTTGACTAACATCTGTGGGTTTTGGTCTAACGACAATCATGATTCCCAACAGAATGCAAGGAAATGAAGGAAGAAATTGTATTTCTTAGAAAGGAAGTTGACTTGCTGAACAAGAACTTGAAAAGTTCTCAAACCCTAGATGACATCCTAAGTCGTCAAAGGTCTCCCCTTGATAAATCAAGTCTTGGCTATGCAGGTGAACCCTCAAGCAAGAATGATGAAAACCCTAATGCTTCAAACAACAACGACGTGGAGAAACTTGGAATAAATATTGATGCCCCTAGTACCAGCAAAAGAAAGGAGAAGAGTCAATACAACAATGGAAGAAATCCTATTCCTAGAAGAAATGTAGATGGTGGCAAGGATACAAGAAACAATGGTTATCATCAAAGGATCCCAAGGAAAAAAGACTTCAGAAGCACATTAATTAAATCTCCATCTCCCAGGTACCAAAGTATATTTCTTGGTTATTGCTATTCTTGTACAAACCTTGGGCACATGGCAAACGATTGCAGGGCATATCACAAAGACAAATATAATGGTCCTTGTCAATCTTCGAGAAGCAATTTTGCAAGAAGTCATGAATTCTTATTCATGAACAACATAGAGTGCTTCAAGTGTCATAACATTGGACATATGGCACGTGATTGTAACTTGACTTGGGCCCCTACACAAGCTAGAATCGTGCTAGAGAAGAAAGTTACACAAGTATGGAGAAGGAAGCAAATTGAATCCAGAAGTATCTTGAATAGTCCAGACAACAACACATGTTGTTGACCTGATGAAGTTATCCTTGATATTCCAAGTATTTGACGAAGAGATTCTTCCAAAAAGAGACCATGCATACAATTAGGGTGAGCTTGTGATTCTTGATCATTATTGTAGAAGCTATCCATGAAAGGGTCCTTATGAAATCCTTGATGAGCTATATTGACAATCATTCTTTGATAGATCATTTCTTAGGGACACTCCATTGAAGAACATGATCTCTTATCTATCCAATTGATTGTTGTTGAAGATGTCTTCCACTTTATCACTAAGCATGTAATATTTCCTGCGCTGGAGGAGGTTGTGCAGATAGGGGGAGTTGGTTCATCACATAAAGGAATGTAAGCATGTCTATCATGAACCACATTGCTAGAAAGAAGAGCACATTGACAGGGGAGTAACATACCTATGAAGAACTACTATTCATAAAGAAAAGAAGTAGCTTTACAGGGGGACTACTTGGGCACCCCGTTTTCCATTGATGTCAAAGGGGGAGAGAACGTTGAAAGGGAAAGAATATTTCCATAAATGAAAAAGGGGGAGATTTTTAATCTAGGTTTTCATTGATGTCAATAGTTGATTTCAATCATTGATGTTAGTGGCCGGATGGAAAATATTCTTGAAGATGCAAGAGGATGATTACAACTCTTGTTTAAGATGTCAAGACAAAAATGGAGTGTCAATCATGTATCTTTATGATCATAATGGAAGACTACCATATCAATAATCTTGATGATAACACTACATGATGTCATGTCCTACCTCCAATAATTTGATGATGACATAAAAAATCTCCAATGATGTGAAGCTTGATGTCCTTATGATGAAGACTACATAATGATGCTGCATTTGATTGATGAAATATATCTGCACTAGTGGCCCTATGTTGAAGAAGAAAGGGACATGATGATGGTGATCCTATGTTGAAGAAGGCTAGGACATGATTATGAAGACAATCAATGAAGAAATAAAACCATGAAGAAGCCCTACACTCAAAGGCATTCTGCCCCACCTCCATTTCTTCACTCATAAATAATTAGTCACATTAAAAAATATTTTTTGCTACATTAGAGGAAAAATTCCTTAATGACACCTACACCATGTTGAAGAGAATAATTTTCCCTTTCCAACGAGCTATTACTCATCCCGAAAATCTAAGCGGTTTGAAAGTTATTGATTTTACAAGTTAATGGTGTAATTCTGGTCAGTAAGCTGGCTTGAGCTTCTCTCCCATGTCGCCCTGCCTTTAAGAGACATGTCTATTCACTTTGGTGAGGGAATTGGTGTATAAATTTGACATTGAACACTTCATTCTTGCATCAATTTTTCGGTGACCATTTCAGTGAAAAGATATCGAACAACAAGGAGGCTAAGAGGACTTAATAGTCTATTCTTTGGGAAAATTTAAGGAGGATGAAGAGGAATATTGCTGTGATAAGCTAGCTGTGTAAAGGAACAATGGACATAAAATTACTTCGAACCAATTCTCATTTACCTTGCAGCTCAGACTTTTTGTTTCGGACTATGGTAAGTTTCGAACCTGTGGTGGATATTATTTAGATTGAGTAAATCGCAGACCTAAATCTGTGGATACCTTCCAAACTTGTATCTCTTGGTGACTTCAGTATTGTATATCTCTGCAACCTTTTTGTGTTATAATCATAATCTTGCATATTTAAAGAGCATCATACTCTTACAAGGCTTGTTTCAAGAGAATATACTTGTGAACTTGGTTGGATATACACTAAAGGAAGAATTCTAATGTATACATTGCATAATAGTGGAACATAGTTGTTGAAGGCATTGAAATAGTTTCTTTGAAACGTTATTGAATACCTTGAGACTATCATTGAAAGTAATCTTAGTGAAGAAAGTGTTCTTGACATAAGAGACTTTTGAAGCAGATTCAAAAGAAACTTTTGAGTAGATCTGGAGTAGTGCACAATTACATCTTGCATACATATTTGATAAAGAGCTTTAGAAGGAAGCCTTTTATAAGGTGACTGTGGAGTGTTGAGATACATTGTGATAGTCAAGCAAGCTTAGACTAACCTCTTTGAGAAGAATGTTGGACATATTTGAGTTGGAGGCACAATTTTTGGTAACCTTGTTTGGATAACATCTTTTGGACCAGTACTACCTGTGAAGGTTTGCTTTGGGATCAGAACTTGGATTGCAAAGACATCTTGTGTAGAAATATTGTTAATTTATGGTATGTTCTATGCTTATAATATTTTACTTCTCTTTCTTATTATATTCCACAGATTAGAAATCACATGTACATAAAGTAAAGTGCAGATAAAACATTAAACGATCGACAAGAAACAAGCCAAGACAAGAGACACAAGATGTGGCGGCTAGCTAGGGACAAACCCCACAATGTGTGGGGAAACCCTTTGATAAAATATTCTTTTATCTTCAATAATTCAACAGAGAGAAATAGTACAATAAATATGATTTATGTCAGTAGTAGCAAACCCTAGATCAATAGCGTCAACATTAGCGGCTTCATCATCAAAACTAGTGCAATCGATATCTCACAAATCGGCCGTCAGATCAGCTTGATTCCACCACCAAAAGTTGCGGCCTTTAGAGTAGGTCTAGATGAACCTACAACATAGTTCAGAAGAGGAGGTTTGATGGTCCACGCTGGTCAAAGTTTGGATCTGCAGTTGCAGCTTCAGTTTCAGCAGCTTCCTTCAAACCAGGACAGTCGATATCTCGCAAACCAACTGTGGGATCGACTTGATTCCACCACAAAAAGTTCCAGCCTTTATAGGAGGTATAGATGAACCTATAGCAAAATTCAGAAGAGGAGGTTTGATGGTCCATGCTGGTCAAAGTTTGGATCTACAGTTGCAGCTTCAGTTTTAGCAGCTTCCTTCAAACTAGGGCAGTCGATATCTTGCAAACCGACCATCGGATCAACTTGATTCCACCACCAAAAGTTGCAGCCTTCAAAGGAGGTCTAGATGAACCTACAACATAGTTCAGAAGAGGAGGTTTGATGGTCCACGTTGGTCAAATTTTGGATCTGCAATTGCAGCTTCAGTTTCAGCAGCTTCCTTCCATATGTGTGAGAGAGAGACTCTTTTATGCGCAATACAGAAGAGCCTATTTTCTGCGCAAGAGGGAGAGAGAGAGATGTGATGAGATGAGTGAGTGCAAATGATGAAAATTCCTCTTGTATTTATACACAACTGTTTATGTTTGAATAGATGCGACTGTTGGGCTTCTGAGCCTACGTGAGTTGTAGGCCGGCTTGATAATAATTCCATAATCAAAATAAATTCATATCTACATAAATTCATATCGGAATCATATGATCTTTAGATCAATCCTACACCTCTCGATGAGAGGAGTCTAATAAAAATATTATCAGACATGAATAAGATGACCCACATGGAGTTTGGCCCTAGTTGCCAATTTTAACACTCCACCTCAACCAGGGGGAACTCCATCTGCAATCTGTCTGTCGGTCGCTACTATTCATCCATCAAATGCATTGCCTTGTACAACTTGACCCTTTCCCTGCTCTTCTCTATTCTACCTATTCTTCTTTGCTCTGCTTTGTTCTGTTCTGCTCTGTTTTTGTCCGAATTATGAAGAGAAGAAAATGATCAAGGATGCATCATACTGACTCAAAGTTAGTCTTAGAGTATGTACCATTGGTCCTAGACCAGTCTCAATCGACTCGAAGTCAGTGTCATAGTGAGTAAAACTACTACCACTGGTCCTAGACCAATATCATCCTCCACTGACTCAAAGTCACTCTCAAAGTGCGTACCACTGGTCCCAGACCAGTCTCAACTGACCCAAAGTCAGCATCATAGTATGTACCACTCCTACCATTGGTCCCATACTAGTATCACAATCTTAGAGAGTGTACCACTGGTCCCAGACCAGTCTCAACCAACCCGAAGTCAGTGTCATAGTATGTACCACTCTCACTAGTCCCAGACTAGTACTGCACTAACCCAAGGTCAGTCTCAGAGTATGTACCACTGGTCCCAGACTAGTCTCAACCGACCCAAATTTAGCGTCATAGTGGGTACAACTCCTACCATTGGTCCCAGACCAATCTCATTGATCCCAGATCAATGAAGGTCATCCTAGCGTAGGGACTATGGTAGATACAACAATGCATCCATCGGTACTACTATGGTCCCTAACTTCATTTCCCTACTCATTGATCTGATGAGAGGTACTTCCCATGAGTCCCTGACTGCATGGGTAGGATGCCTTGACAGGAGAACTTAATCAATCCCATCCTCATAGGAGAACTAATCATCCTGCTACATAATCACCATGGAGAACACATCATCTAGGCCTCACAGGAGAACTAATCATCCCGCCACATAATCATCATCGAGAAAACATAATCTAGACCTCACAAGAGAACCAATCATCCTGCTACATAGTCATCATGGAGAACACACCATCCAGACCTCATAGGAGAATTAATCATCCTGTCCCACAAGAGAGAAAATAATCCTGTCCCACAAGAGAGAAAATCATCTTGTCCCACAAGAGAGTGAATCATCTTGTCCACAGGAGAGCGAATCATCCTGTTCACAAGAGAGCGAATCATCCTGTCTCACAAGAGAGCGAATCATATTGTCCCACAAGAGAGAGAATCATCTTGTCCATAGGAGAGTGAATCATCCTATCCACAGGAGAGCGAATCATCCTGTCTCACAAGAGAGCGAATCATCTTGTCCCACAAGAGAGCAAATCATCTTGTCCACAAGAGAGCGAATCATCATGTTTCACAAGAGAGCGAATCATCTTGTCCCACAAGAGAGCGAATCATCTTGTCCACATGAGAGTAAATCATCCTATCCACAATGTGCGCCACCAGGGGAGGGTGAGTCACCCTGTGGTCGTATGTTGCTCCAATAAGAACCGCAAGCCCCAGAGCTCCCAGAGCTCAATGTATGCAACATGCAGGACCCTTTTACAAGAGTCTCTCGACGATTCCAAGTTGTTCAGGAAAATAACAAATATGATCTTTCCCCAGGGCTCTGACAAAGTGTAGCGACCTGTACATCATCTCAGTGCGATGGAGCCTCCTTGCTCATCGACTTACCATATTCCAGATAAGGTAGTATCTGATATCTATCTGCTAGAGCAATCATTGAATACGGAATTCCTCAATACTCGAATCCCATCTCTGGTTGTCACAGAGAATCACAGTGGTATGCATCATGTGTGCTCACTGAAGAGTTTCCACAACCAAGCAACTTCATACAAAGTCATACCTGTAGTTATGTATCCGGTCTCGGTGGTACTTATAACCACTGATTTCTTCTTCCTGCTCACCCATGATATCGAAGAAAAATCCAAAGAGAACCAACACTGAGAAGTGCTCTAGTGATCCTTCACACTGCCTGTCGAGTCAACATTCGAATAATCATGCAGTTTTCATATTTCCGACAGTGTATCTCGATCCATGATAGATTGTGCCCCGAGGATATCTCAGAAGATTCTTGGCACTAATCCAGTGAGACTTAACCAAATATGAGCTCACCATGCTAATTGTAAAACATATGTCTAGAATCCAACTCCCTCTTACTTTTGCAAATGAGAGGGTCTACACTTGTCAAAAATAGTTTGTCTACATAAGGTGCTAGTATGAGAGGTCTATCATCCACAACCTTCGAGTAATGGTTTGAATCAGTTTCACTCCTAGTGAATCTCAGTTTCATTAAACAGCTATTAATCCTCTCATACTACGTCCGGTGTGTTTTTCTTCAAGCCATAGGGGGATTTCTTCCACCTGTATACATGAGATTCCTGTTCATGAATCTCAAACTCCACGAGCTGTTCCAAACCTATGGCCCTACTACCTGAGGGGAATGGTCCCCTTGTAAGATTTTCATTCGATACATCTCAAACATGTACTTTCATGCTCCTTTTGAATTCAGGCTTCCCAATCACCATCTGACTCATAGACCTTTGGTGCTATGTGTTAATGGACATGGTCCCCAGTGGACTTCCTACAACCTTGAACTCAAAAACATCTTTGAAAATTCAATTTTCAAACATGTACCTTTCCATTGACGAATGCCACCATAAAAACTTTGACTTCCATTCGCTTTTCGGGATAGGTGGCATTAGCTCCAAGTGTAATCACACGATTGTTTCCATCTCTACCAAATTAGAGAGTGCACCCTTCTATCCGATGAAGTGCCTTGAAGCAGGACAATCAGTACATCCGATTCCTAAAGAATCTAAAGGAGAGGGCCAATACAAGATAACACTTCTTTATCTTATTAGAAACAATATTTGATTCTTCATACCCGGGGTTCCTTGCTTTCTTTTGAAGAGTCGACCATTTTTCCTTGATGAACTACATTACCTGTCTTTCTTTTAAATATGTCCCAGGAATGATCATCAAGTGATGTGTCCCTGCCATTTGGACACTTCTTCTCATAATGGCCGAACTTATTGCAACCAAGGCATTTGCCTTTCCTTCCACCCTTAGATCCAAACTTCCTAATGAAATGATGTTTAGATGGGTCATTAGAAACTTCTGCTATGCTATTCTATTTAGGAGTATAGTAATCTCCCTCTTAAAGCCAACCTCTTGCCATCACTGAATGTTACCTTGTCTTCCATTGCCGAAATGGACACTAGGTTCTTTTGAGGTTAGGTACATATAATACATTTGAATTTCTAGCCTTCTTGAATGGTTGTCCTCTTCCTTGATTAACAACACTCCTTTTACCTCTGCTATTAGATTTTCCATACCTTTTATTGCCATGAGAGGGATTTTGATCATCATCCCGGTGTGAGTCCCTTATATCAAGGAACTCCCTTGCATAGTGACTTGCTTTATCGCAAATGTAACATCGCCCTTTTCTTCTTAAATGCATCTAGCCATTAATTCCTTGAAACCATGGATTACATTATAGTTCAAAAGATTAGTCCTAAACACGTACGATTCGGATGGTAATCCTCCAAGAGTTGTGAGTGCCATTTCCCTATCAGTAATAGTCTCCATAATAGATAGGAGATTTTTCTTGATCTCAGTGATTCTTAAGAAGTATGCTTGCATACTCTCATCTTTGCCCTTCTTAATTTCCTTCAGCTTATTTCTAAGAAACAAGACTTGATTTGCATCATTAACTGTAAATAAACTCACTAGTCTATCTTAGATTTCCTTGGAGGTGTCCAAGTCGGAGATGTAGGCCACTAAGCACTTATCGATAGAGTCTTGGATGATATTCTTTTCTTTGACTTCTCTAGTTTTCCATTTGTTCTTGGCAACAACGGATGCATTTGATGGAGGCTCAACAATATTGCCTCTCACATGGTCCAACACTCCTTGATCTTCTAAGGTTCGATCGATAGACAACTGCCATTCATGATAGTCAGCTTTCTTATAGAGCTTGTCCTCGGTAGGAAAGAGTGATGAGGACCCCATAGTTCTTTTAGGATAGCCTTGCCAATCTTCTCTTTGGTGATTTCTCTTGCTCTTGCTCAGGCTTTGTATTCACCTCAACTCTTATTCCATGTTAATTTATGGTATGTTCTATGCTTATAATAGTTTACTTCTCTTTCTTATTATATTCCACAGATTAGCAATCACATGTACATAAAGCAAAGTGCAGATAGAACATTAAACGATCGACAAAAAACAAGCCAAGACAAGAGACACAAGATGTGGTGGCTAGCCAGGGACAAACCCCACAATGTGTGGGGAAACCCTTTGTTAAAATCTTCTTTTATCTTTAATAATTCAGCAGAGAGAAATAATATAATAAATCTGATTTATATCAGCAGTAGCAAACCCTAGATTAGCAGCGTCAGCATTAGCGACTTCATCATCAAAACTAGGGCAGTCGATATCTCGCAAACAGATCGTCGGATCGGCTTGATTCCACCACCAAAAGTTGTGGCCTTTAGAGGAGGTCCAGATGAACCTACAACATAGTTCAGAAGAGGAGGTTTGATGGTCCACACTGGTTGAAGTTTGGATCTGCAGTTGCAGCTTCAGTTTCAGCAGCTTCCTTCAAACTAGGGCAATCGATATCTCGCAAACTGATCGTCGGATCGGCTTGATTCCACCACCAAAAGTTGCAACCTTTAGAGGAGGTCTAGATGAACCTATAACACACTTTAGAAGAGGAGGTTTGATGGTCCACGCTGGTCAAATTTTGGATCTGCAGTTGCAGCGTCAGTTTCAGTAGCTTCCTTCAAACTAGGGCAGTCGATATCTCGCAAATCGACCGTCGGATCGGCTTGATTCCACCACAAAACGTTGCGGCCTTCAATGGAGGTCCAGATGAACCTATAACACAGTTCAGAAGAGGAGGTTTGATGGTCCACGCTGGTCAAAGTTTGGAACTGCAGTTGCAGCTTCAGTTTCAACAACTTCCTTCCACATGTGTGAGAGAGAGACTCTTTTCTGCGCAATAGAGAAGAGCCTCTTTTTTTTGCAGTAGAGAAAAGCCTCTATTTTTGCGTAGGAGAGAGAGAGATGTGATGAGATGAGTGAGTGCAAATGAGGAAAATTCCTCCTGTATTTATACACAACTGTTGATGTTTGAATAGATGTGTTAATTTATGGTATGTTCTATGCTTATAAAAGTTTACTTCTTTTTCTTATTATATTCCACCGATTAGCAATCACATGTACATAAAGTAAAGTGCAGATAGAACATTAAACGATCGACAGAAAACAAACCAAGACAAGAGACACAAGATGTGGCGGCTAGCTAGGGACAAACCGTACAATGTGTGGGGAAACCCTTTGATCAAATCTTCTTTTGTCTTCAATAATTCAGCAGAGAGAAATAATACAATAAATCTGATTTATATCAATAGTAGCAAACCCTAGATCAGCAGCATCAACATTAGCGGCTTCATCGTCAAACTAGGGCAGACGATATCTCACAAACCGACCATCGGATTGGCATGATTCCACCACCAAAAGTTGCGGCTTCCAGAGGAGTTTCAGATCATCGCAGTTCAGATGAGGAGATCTTCTAGTCCATGCAGGTCAATCTTTACTTCTGCAGTTGCAACTTCAGTTTCGGCAGCTTCTGGCTTCAAACTAGGGCAGTCGATATCTTGCAAACCGTCTGTCGGATTGACTTGATTCCACCACCAAAAGTTGCGGCTTTTAGAGGAGGTTCAGATGAACCTACAACGTAGTTCTGATGAGGAGATCTTCTAGTCCACGCAGGTCAATATTTACTTCGGCAGTTGCAACTTCAGTTTCAGTAGCTTCTGGCTTCACATGTGTGAGAGAGAGACCCATTTCTGTGCAGTAGAGAAGAGACTCTTTTCTGCGTAGTAGAGAGAGAGATGTGATGAGATGAGTGAGTGCAGATGAGGAAAAGTCCTCTTATATTTATACACAACTGGTGATGTTTGAATAGATGCGACTATTAGGCTTCTGAGCCTACATGAGTTGTAGGTCGGCTTGATAATAATTCCATAATCAAAATAAATTCATATCTCCATGAATACTTATCGGAATTG
>APFE031667973.1:58652-78914 GCA_000404065.3 Pinus taeda
GGATGATCTTTATATCAATCCTACACCTCTCGACGAGAGGAATCTAATAAAAATATTATCAGCCATGAATAAGATGACCCACATGAAGTTTTTGCCTTGGTTGCCAATTTTAACACAAGAACGTGGTTTTGATTGCAAAAGGCAAAGGAAAGAGCTCGAGTAGGAGTGAGGAGTCAGCGTCACAACGAAAGAAGAAGGACTTAACAAAGGCTAAGTGTTTCTCCTGTCATAAGACGTGACACTATTCGAGCAACGACAAGAAGTAGAGTTGTGACAAAAAATAGGGAGCTGGTAGTTTCGAAGTTTGAGCAGTTCAACGGGAGTCAATTTTCAGGTTTAGGAGGAAAGGAGCAATGAGAAAATTCCTCCCAATTTGTCAAGAAGATCTCTTGGTACGAGATGACCTTACATGATGTTTCGGAGCAGGAGGCTTCTAGGAACAAGTTCACAAGGAGCAGGTCTTAAAGCATGATGGCATGGAAGTCTTCTAAATCAGAGGGAGCAACCATAGTAGCTGATGTAGGTCTAGGATCGAACCTAGCTCTAAGTGGCAGAAGTACCTCCCTCGCTAAGAGGGAGTGTTGATGTTTGTAGCTCGGGCAGGTGCACAAGGCTTGTGTCTAGGCATGTAGAACACTTTCTGTAGTGTGAGTAAGATTGCTAATGTGATGAAGATTACTAAAAAGGTGATGAAGAGATATGAAGATTAGTGCTAATATCCTTTTAGGAATATTGAGTTAAAGGAATCAAGTGGCAAGATGCGATCAAGAAGAAAATTATCTTGGGCCAATTATCCAATGTTTTGTGGATTAGGGCAAGAAGTTAGAACTCGATAGCTAAATCAACTCTTGGAGTGACCAAGGAAAATCATAAATCATGGCTACATTAGAAGGGATCCCTGCAAGAGGAAAGCCTTAAACCACAAGATTGACTATGGCATGAAATACAATTAGAACCATTACTAAGGAACTTTGGAATATCACCTAGCAAGGAGGATTAAAACTTACCCCTAACCAACAAAGGAAAGTGTGTGAGAAGAGCCTTTGGACATCCTCCTTCCAAGTGACAAAGTTGCCCTTCAAATGGATTGACCTTAGTAGCCTTGTGGTAGCCTTGAGTAATCATAGTAACGCCTTTAATGATATAGAAGAAATAACCAAGAAAGAACAACATTTAGTCAAAAGCATTCACCACATAGATAAGCCCTTAACACCAAAAATGCCACCATAAAGATATTTCCAATAAGGTCCAAGGAGAAGAGTGCTCTCACAATCCAATCATGAGTACAAATGAGTAAATTCTCCTCTCTTTATAAAGTGAGTTCTAACTTTACAATAAAATATCATTATTTGATTTAATTCTTTAGATGTAGCTAAAGAAAACTAAATCTAACTAACTCCTAAAATCATGTATACTAACATATCATTAAAATAAAGTGGTCAAGCCACATGTACAATGAAAGACGAGTAAAACCCCCAAAGAAAGAGGTTGATCCACCCAAGAAGAGAACAAATGGTCCAAGCCACCAACGTCTACCCTTTGAATGGTCCATGGTTGTTGTAGATGATCAACGTCCTCCATAGAAGATGGCTCAAAGAAGGGTCCAATTCAACATCTAGTCCCCAAGATACAAACACTGGCTTCCATGGGCCCTAAAATGATATAAATGGTCAATGCTCTTCTCAAGAATATTGAGATCAACGACAAAGCTATTAATTTCTAACCCCATCAACTTGGCTAATTATTTCCTAATAGATTATTACGTAGATCTACTGAATAAAAAACATGGCTGGGATTTTAACATGTAAAAAATATAATAACAAAAGTAAACATACCCAATCTCATACTCATGCACACTTGAATTACTTCCCTTCAAATATGTTGTTTCATTAACAATAATGTACAACTGTTATGAATAAAAATATATAAAATATTAAAAATAATGTAAACAATAATAACAATAAATAATTATTAATTAATTAGTAAATAGTTAATGAAAATGTATGTCCCTAAGGACATAACCGTTGGTGAAGAGGTATTTGCCTAGGGTATATATGTAGACCATCACCCTCATTGTAATCATCTCATATCTCATCAAATATTTTGTAATGTCTAATATACATTACTTGTCCTACATTGGATGTTTACGTCTTCCAAGTCTTTTGAAGATTACTCTGCTGCATATACGAACCTTGTTTGTTAAGTTGGTATTAGAGCATTCCTTTGACTATACGAACATTGTTCATTACAACAACATACAAGGGATCCCTTTCTTGGATAATGGCCCTTTGAGGAGAATCATAAATACAACAATAAACTTGGAAATGATCTAGCTGATCAAACCCTTGACCCGTCCTTTGATTTGTTAGCTGATTTGGATCCTTTTCTTGCTGCCCCTTGCAGTCTTCCTTGAACCCTGCACACTTGGGTGAAAGTCCTTCTCCACTTAATCAATGAGATCTCACAATCTCATTGTGTCTTATGCTCAAAGATGTATCTTCACCCCTAGCCTAGCCTTCCTTTTATAAATTTGAGTTATTGATCGAATCCATAAACCTAATCTCCAAAGTGATTGAAGGTTGAGCTTAGATATCAACATCGCTTGAGATCAATGATTGAGATTCATCTAAGTTGCTAATGCAAATAACCTTTGCATTTCATTGGATTAACTCACTTTTTCTTATAAAAGTCAACTACTTTAATAATTAAGGATTAATTAAGCAAGTTCTGAACATCTGGACATTTAGACCTGTGTAGAAGTACTTGCTTGAGCTACAAGCATCAACGCTTCCTCTTAGCGAGGAAGGTACTCCTGGAAGAACTACCTGCAATTGGATTTTCCTTCGGTCTTGACACGATGTCCCATGCATCATCCTTCACAATGGATTTCCTCCAAACCTTCGAGTCTGTTGCCTCTTCTATGATTTTAGTCATCAATGCCATGTAGTTTGGAAATTTCTTTAGAATGTTGCTACGCTTAAATGTGCTCCTAGGAGTCTCCACATGCTCTTGAGCATCCCTCAATGTCTGCCCAAACCACGTAGGTCTACTGACAAAACTAGAAGAAGCTAATGACTACCCTCCACCTGAAGCTTGACTCCTTAAACTAGAATCCCCTGCACGCTGCTCTTCCTTTAGAGCCTACTGCTCCTCGTCCTTTGTCACTGGTAGTGGCAACACATGAGACTTATTGGATCCCTTGTTCTCCTTGAACCTAACATCCTTACTTACAACTGTCTTCCTCTACATTGGTATGAAGATCTTTTAAACTTTTGAGGCCTCGTTGTACCCAAAAAAATCGCCTTCTATCCTAAAGGCTCCAAGTTTGTCCTCTTCTCCACAAGAACATGGATGCATGCTAGAGAACCAAAGATCCTCAAGTGCTCTATCGCTTGCTTCACCCTTGTGAATGCCTCCTTAGGAGTCTTGTCTCTGAATATATTGTGAGGACTCCTGTCTTGCACATAAACTGTAGTGTTACGTGCCTCTACCTAAAGAAATGCAGGTGTATCTTTGTTGGAAATCCAAGTGTAATGTAGACTAGCAATTATTTCTGAAATTGATAATTACTTGTGATGATTATATATCTTCTTTTAGCATTTACAACTTCTTCATCAAGCAACTATACTTCAAAACTTCAATGATACAAGAATAGGGAAAGTAGAGATCACAAGCACGAGAGTCAACACAAAGTTTACCCCGGGAAAACCTACTCAGGGAAAAACCCAACAATCCTTTCCTTATAGAATTAAGTCAAGAAAAAAGACATCCAAATGAAGATGATAGAAAAATTGACCAACAACATGACAAGACCAACAAACCACCAAGATGCCAAGTCAACCCTCCTCCAAGACTTCTCCAAGTCAAACTTAGTCAAGGTCTAGGCCTGCAATAGGAGGCCAAAATTCAGACTTCTCTCTCAACAGAAATTCGGCCAAATCACATAAAAGTTACCACAAAAAATTTGGCCTCTTCCTTCCACATGTGTGAGTTGCAACAAAGAATTCTTCCACATGTGCAAGCTTATTTCTTTCCTCCTTTGACTCGGTCAACTTCTCTTTATCTTCAACCTCTTTCCTTCGCTTGGGAGCAGATTTATTTTTCTTATGTGTGAGACGAATTGTGTCTCATGGAGGAGGAACAAGTGCTTATATATAGTCATCTAGGAGGTCCGGATGGGTGCCTCCAAGGGGCCAGGCTAACTTGAATAGGAGGGGCCGACTTGGTCATCTTGTGGAGCCATGACACAATACAAATTCAAATTTTCTCTTTTGGAAGGTCTTGAAGAACAAGCCTTCTAATTTTCTTTGACAAATACAAATAATATAATTCTCTTTTGAGAATGAAGAACATGCTTTAATAATTTCTTTTTGACACTAGCATGAAGAACATGCTTATAATAAATACATAATTGATGGAAATATACATTATGAAGACCGACTGTAGTTATAAAATTCAACACTCCCTTTTAACTAGGAAGGTATTCATAATGACTATCAAGATGTTCTCAAGTTGTCAATTCTATAAGGAAGGATCAAGATTAGGATAAGCATCATCATCAATATCATAATCACCAACATCAACCATACGTAATCACGGTTCACCATCAAACAACTTTTGACATAGTTTAGGTGAAACACCATAGGCCTCATTAATGATAAACAATCTCACTCTAGAAAGAGATTAGAGCATGATGTTGGGAGGCTCCAACTCAACTGAGTAGCCTCTAGGACCATACTCCATCCAAGGTCAACTGATATAGGGAGTATGTCCTTTGCCGAACCATTCTCTCTAATTTAGGTCAATGTACTTGACATAGTGATAACTTCCCTAATTCTAGTCAAAGTACTTGACACAGGGAAAATGTTAGCCCACTAGGCCATTCTTCCTAATTCAAGTCAATATACTTGACACAAGGATAATTTCCCTAACTTAGGTCAAAGTACTTGACACAGGAAGAATGCCAGTCCATGATGTTATCTAATTTGTCAAACCATTCTCCCTAATTCAGGTCAATGTACTTGACACATGGATAATTTCCCTAATTTAGGTCAAAGCACTTGACACAGGGAGAAGGTATATCCATGATGCAATCTCATCAACACTCTCTCTCAATGAGAGAGGCACTCTCCACAAGCCCAAGCTTATCTCGGAAGTACACAAACTTCTCTCTAGAAAGAGGCTTCGTAAGAATATGAACAATCTGCTCATTAATGGAGATGTACTAGAGCTTGACTACTCCCTTCTGCACCAAGTCTCGAATGAAGTGTTACTTGATTCCAATGTGCTTTGACCTCCCATGGAATATAGGGTTCTCTGAAAGCTTTATACAAGTTTGATTGTCACAATGTATCACGGCCAATTCCAACACCTCATCAAATAAACCTGCAAGCAATTTACGTAGCCATACTACTTCACAACTAATTGCATTGGCTGCCATATATTCTGCTTCCGCAGTGTTGAGTGCAACAGAGGTATACGTCCTGCTCATCCAAGAAATCACAACAGAGCCCAAACTGAAACAACCACCAGATGTACTTTTTCCGTCTTCAACACTTCCAACCCAATTAAAGTTGGAGTATCCCTGCAACTAAATCTCACTACTTGCAACATATCTTAAGCAATAATCAACAGTTCCACAAAGATATCTCAATACATGCTTTGCTGCAATCCAATGATCATGTCTGTGTTCCATTTGAAACTTGCTCGACGTGTTCACAGCAAAGCAAATATCTGGCCTAGTATTAACCAAATAATTTAATGAACCAATCAATGGTCAGTACATAGATGGATCAACGAGATTAGAATTTGTTAATTTTAGTTAACAATGGTATGTTCTATGCTTAGCACAATTACTTCAATGTCCTTTAAGCAGCCCAATGACAATTTCCAATTTAGATTTCCAACAACAATCACGTTAACCATAAATCACATTTACAGTAACTGTAGATAGAACATGAATAATAAAATGCAGAAAACAAACCAAGACAAGAGGACACCAGTTTTTGCGAATGCTAGGGAAAAACCCCAAGATGGGGAAAACCCTTTGATCAATTCTTCTTATTATTATATCAAATGTTCAACAGAGAGAGAGTACAAAAGTCAAAATTGACTTGCCAAATCACAATCAAAACAACCCTGGTAAAATGTGCAGTGAACAACAGTCAAATTTTGCCCTAACCAAAAAGTTAGCGTAGGTCAACGTAGCAACAAATCATCCTCTATGTAGCTCGGTCATACCCAGTCAAACTTAGCCTTCTAAGGTGGTCAAAGTCAACCCAAAACATTCTTGAAAACAATGGTCAAACTTGGTCAACTTTTGTGGTCAACTCTGCAGTGAGGCTTGAGATTGGTATGTGGTCAAAGTCAACCCCAGTTCTCGTGCCAATAAATGCGGCATCCCAAAAATGAAAATTTGACCCAAAAATCGTAGTCAAATGTGGTCAAAACACCCCTGGTCAACAATGGTCAAACCTGCAACGGACTTTGAAATTTCGGCCCTGTAATTTGTCTTGCAATTTGTCCTTCCGTTGCCACACATGTGAGGTAAAGAGATGCCCAATAAGTTGTATGAACCAATCAGACGAGGAGAGAGAAGAATGTGTGAGATGAGATGATGCCAAATGAGGTTTGAGGTCTCTCATATTTATACAAGTCGTTGAGGGTGAAGAAACATGTCTCTTGGGTTTTATGAGGCTACATGATGATGTGGTCGACCTTGACATTTTGCACATGTGTGGGCATAAATTCAAAAACACATTTCTGCTTATCCAAATTTAATGATCTTTAGGTCGATTTTGGTCCTCTCGAAAAGAGGAATTCAATGCAATAATCATCTCCATCAAATGAGCTATCCAAAGTGGAATTTGGCCCTAGTTTCCAATTTTAACACTTCCTTTCAACTAGGGAGAATTCTACCTGCTAATCCATCCATCATCATGCCATCTTGTCATCATGTACTGTCTTTGCATCTCATCCCAACTCTGTTGAACATTGATGTAATAATGAAGAAGAATCAATCGAGAGTGAGTCACAAGACCTTGCCACTCTTCAATGACAAAAGTTAGTCCAAGGGTGGAACCCCAATTAGACTTGATCTTAGATCAAGTTGTTGAACACCATGCATCCTAGACATAGGGAGTACGACAATACATGATGCATCGATCTGTAGTGCTATGGTCCCTATCCACTTTTCCCAATTGATTGGCCAGATGAGAGGTACTTCCCATGAGTCCCAGACTACATGGGTAGGATGTATGCTGGGGCATCCGCAGGAGAAGGTGAACCACTCGTCCTGCTCATATGCCATAGTAGAAGGTGAACCACTCACCCTACACACGTGTCATCAATCGTAGGAGAAGGTGAACCACTCACCCTACACGTGTCATCAATCGTAGTGGAAGGTGAACCACTCACCCTACACGCATCAACCATCATGGGGTATCACAGGGGAAGGTGAACCACTCACCTTGTACATAGCACACCTATAGGGGAAGGTGAACCACTCACCCTATGGTCGCTCATAGCTCCAAGAAGTACCCCACGCCCCTAGGAGCTACTAGAGCTCAGTGTCCAACTTAAGTGGAACCCTCATGAGAGGGTCCTTCCACGACTCTAAGTTTCTCTCAGAAGGCTAAGAATTTGACCTTCCCCAAGGGCTTCGTGAGAATGTCAACAATTGGCTCATCAATCCTGATGTGTTGGAGCCTTATTGCTCCTCGTTGTACCATATCCCAGATAAATTGGTACCTGATATCAATGTGCTTGGAGTGGTCGTGGAACATGGGATTCTCTGAAAGGCAAATCCCACTCTGGTTATCACAATAGATCACGGTGGTATCTAGCATGTGCTCAAATAGCTCACTGAAGAGCTTTTTCAACCATATAGCTTCACAACAGGCTATACTAGTTGCAATGTATTCGGCCTTGGCAGTGGTTAGAGCAACCGATTTGTTCTTTTCGCTCATCCAAGAAATCGAAGCAGACCCTAATAAGAAGCAACATCCAGACGTACTCTTTCGATCCACCACACTACCTGCCCAGTCAACATCATAATATCCATGAAGCCTCAAATTCCCCACAGTGTATCTCAATCCATAGTTGATTGTGCTACGGAGATATCTCAAGAGATTCTTAGCAACAATCCAATGTATGTGATAAGGCTCAACCATATATTCACTCAAAGTATTCACGACAAAGCATATGTCTGGATGGGAGTTTACCAAGAACATCAAAGCCCCCCCAAGTTGTCGATACTCAAAATGGTTTGCCAATTCGGGCCCAACAACACTTCCACATAACTTCTTGAAGTTGAGTTCCATCGGAGTAAACACAAACTTGCAATCTACCATCCCACATCTCTTTGGGAGCTTCACAATGTATTTTCCTTGAGAAAGAAAAGTCTCGCCTGACTTTCGTAGACCTCCAGGCTTAGGAAGTAGTGCATCAGTCCTAGGTCCTTCATCTCGAACTCAGAAGTCAACTCTCTCTTGCATTGATAAATGGGAGGGTCTGCACTAGTCAGAAACAGATCATCAATATAAAGGGCTAAAATGAGAGGCATGTCCTTTTCAACCTTGAATTATAGGTTAGGATCATCACAGCTCCTTGTAAATCCCAACTTCATGAGATAACTGTCAATCCTCTCATACCAAGCCCTAGGGGCTTGCTTCAACCCATAGAGAGCTTTCTTCAACCTGCATACATGTGTCCTTCGATCTCGTACTTCAAACCCTTGAAGTTGTTCCAAGTAGACTTCCTTCTTAAGCAAGCCATGCAAGAAAGTAGTCTTGATGTCCATTTGATTTAGGCTCCATCCTTGATTGGCAATGAGAGCAATAATAGATCAAATAGTGTTGTATCGTGTGTTGACCCCGTCGCCTACACCTACCTACAAGTTAGTGAGAAAAGCCTTCAACCCCACAAGGTATGGTTGGTGGCAGGGAACTCAGGGAAGGGGCTGTCAAACTAACCTTGACTCTCTTTGTTTGAGCTATCTCCTAGGTTAGTTAAGGGGGGTGGTACCTAATGAAAAGTTAAGTTAAAAAGATGCGAGTTTCTAGGAGAATTGTTAGAGTTAAATAGATTATTTCTTTAAGATTTATAAGCAAAACTGATATGGGCAATAACCATCAAAACATAAGATAAGCATGAAATACATAAACAACCAGTGCCTTCAAAGTATTACTTTTTAAGAAATGAAATTGTATTTGCTTAAAATGAAGTGAAATGCTTTCAAATGGAAACCCAAAATAATTCTGAAAAGTGAAACAAAAAATTGTTAACACAAGATATTATAAATGCTTTTAAGATGAATAAGTCTATAAATCAAAGCATGGAAACTATCCTACTAAAAAAAATACAATTAGAAATCTACTTGTGAGAATGAAATGATAAAAAGAACTCAAATGGTAGACCAAGATGACAATATACAATTGAGTTTGCAAACCCTAAATAATAGTACTTGAAAGTGAAATCAACCATTCATGACAATATGCAATTAAACCAAAAGATAAGCCAATTTCCAAGTACAAGAAAATTAAAACTTATTGCAAAATTAAAGGGGATTACAATGCTTACATCCAAAGTGCTTCTTGAAATAAGATATGAATTTGAGACTTTAAACCATCAAGATAGCAAGAAATTTAAGAACTTTGCAAACAAAGCAAATGTGATGGAATGAGTTCTTGGTTTATTTTATTAATTAGTGCTAAGGAAAAGTTGCAATTGAACTCTAGTCCTCAAACTTCATCCTCACCCAAATATTTAGATCTCATAATGAAGAGTCAATAGAGGTAGAGGGTCCCTAAAAGTCTATTCAACCAACTTAAGTTGGAGGTAAGTTTTAGTGAGACTTGGGGCCTTTTTATACTAAAATGCCTAGATGAAGTGCAAACTGTGGTAATTCCCCAAATTAAACTAATACTATATGCAACTGCTTCAAAGAGAAATAGTTTGCAAAATTTGAGAGGCTAGAATGTAAATAAACTCATGTGTGTTTGCACCATTAAATGGAAAATAAGCAAGTAAAATAGAATAGATTTCTTTAAGCTACAATTGTTTCAAATAAATGATATTGCTCCAATAGTTTTCATGACATATAACATAAATTGACAAAGTAGTGAAGCATATAATTGAAAAAATTATGAAACAATTAAAACTTGCCAAAGTATGAAGTGTTTACACATAAGATGTGATTTTCTCAAGTTTACAATTTGGAAGCGTATGCATGTATGCATGTGGGAATTTAAATACAAGATTAGTAAAAATTTGCATGTGGAGTGCAATGTGTTGATTTTAAGCATGCACAATATGAAATTAAAAGCTAGAAGGCTAAGAAAAACTAGAAGCAAGATTAGGCCACCCACAAGAATCCCTCCTCTAAGTGAGGAAGGGGGATACCATGGGAAAAATCCCTAGCTTATTCAAACAATTTTTTTTATTCTTTATTAGCACTTAAAGCAAGTAAAAATGCCTCTAAAACGGCAACCCACAATACGAGAGAGATTCTTACAAAGATAGGACTCTAATAAAGCTAGACTCTCTCCCCCAAAAATATAACGATAACAAATTTGAAGATGGAAAAAACTCTCCAAAAGAGATTCACAAGGCTCAAAAGGCCCATGGCCTAAATGAGTTTGCAACTCTCTCCCAAGTGCTTATGGCCTCCCTAGAAATTAGTCTTTGGATAGCGTGAGGGGGTCTTGCATACACACAAGTGAGTAGTTTTCCAAAGCTTCTCTTCAAGCTCCTTGCTGCCCAACGCTCAAGCCTATGGGCTGCAAAACACAAAACCAATTGTGAGTGTGAAATTGAAAAAAAAGGAAACCAAAACTAAACTTAGAATTTAATATACAAAGTATTATCTAAAGTAATGGGAGTGAACCCCTAAAGTAATGGGAGTGAACCCCCGTACTTGCTTAGCTTTGGAAATGACTTTTGAATAGGAAATATAACTTTGAAAGAACTAGAATCAAAGAAGTATTTTGAATTTAAATGGATGATCAAGTAGCTATAGAGTAAGAAAAGTCCTTTTTGTTCTTCGTTGGATGGAAAACTTGGAGCGAAAAAATGGTTTAGTTTTGGATCGCTGTGACTCTTGGAGTGAGTTTATCTAATTGAGATTTCTCTCACTTCCAGATGGATTCCTGCACACAATACAAAAGATCTTTCCTACACACTTGAACACGTATTAGTTTGCTCAAGATTAGAGCAATATAATGAATAAGATAAACCAAACATTCCTCCTAAAATGAATTGGCAAGCTTATCCCTAGAATACTACTCTAAATCAATGATATGTGCAAGATAGCTTGCACACATCAATCCAAGCAAGATGGAAAGTATAAATTAAAATTAATTCAATATGCAAAAGAAACTAAATACAATATCAATAGCATGAAAGGACATCACCTCATAACGCCAAGAGAACACCAACCAGATAGCCCCAAAGTCTTGATTGTATTAAGAAAGTATGCAAGTACGAAATGACAGAGTTTCCTCAAGCCCAATAGTTCATTACATGATACAATATGAGAGCATATAGCCTCATTATATAGAGAGTTGGGTGCAAATCCCAAGAATGCATGTGAGAACTGAACTTGGAGCAAATCCCAAGGAAAGATAAGTCAAGTTCGATGTGGAGAAGATAGAGACATCAAAGCAAAATCGAATTCCGTATGTGCACATCAAGGGAAATCGAATTCCATATATGGCATAGTACATGAGTGAATCCAAGTACCGTGATAACTCCAGTCAACAAATGCAAACTCGAACTAAGTGATGCCACATATGTAAACGATTCCCAAATAGCTCTGCGTAGATCCCCAGGAAATGCGTGATTCCTCCATGTACAACTTGTAGTCTGGCCAAGTGAAACTCGTAATCCTCAAGAGTGGAGTGCTAAGAGTAGAAGAACCTGAGAATATTCAGTCCAAATATACCATAGAATATTCCTTCAGTGCATGAGCTCTTCTAATAAATTCGATTTTCCACATGTGCAAATGCTGTTTTTTCTCTGGGAAATTTGATTTAATGAAATAATGGTGTATTTATGATGTAGCGTGCTTAGTCATCTTCCACATGTCCATTGACTCAACTCTCTGACTTAGGATAATTTCCAAGTCATTTCCACGTCATTCTATCACATGGAATAATTTATTTCTCTCTATTTTATTTAATTCTAGCCTAACTAAATGCCACAATTTCCACTAAACTTAGGAAATGTGGGTTTTGAGGGTTCAAAACACATTATTAACCCCTCAAAGTGTGTCATAGTAGAAAGATGAGGGTGAGAGGTGTAATTTTGATTACTCATACCCCATACAACTTCTCTAGACTACACTTATTACAATTTAGATACAGTTTTATTTGCAATTTTTGACCTGCAGGAAATCTAAAAAATTAAAAAATGACTACCTAGACCTAACCAAATTCCACGAATTTTGTGTGATCTAGTATGGTAATATAAATAGACTCTAGAAACTAAGATATGTTAGAGGCTCAACCTTCAAACCGTCACCCCTACTTTGGGGTAAAAAGTGAGTAAAAAAACCCAGGAAATTATCCGCCTCTGAAAAAGAAGGGATAATTAACCAGATAAAAAAACACTCCAAGGTGTACTTGTTTGTTGATCGAGTCCCAACATCTTAGGCCTGTTATAGACTCAAAACTCATCATTACTAGTATCACTTATTACAATTCCTCGCTGGGTGTGGAATCTGGGTACAAGAAAGATAATGATAAGATAGAAGTAGAGTTAAAAAACTCTGTTGATTGATGGTATTTGATGGTACAAGTGTCCTTTGGAGCATCCATGGGCATGGAGTCTTTCATATAATCATTAGGTGTCATCTTAGTGGTCAACATCAGGCAACTGGTGCAAATATCTTGCCATAGTCCACTCCTTCCTTTTGAAAGAAGCCTCGAGCAACGAACTTGGCCTTATATTTTTCAACAGAAGTGACCACAAACTTGTCCTTGAGTCTAGGCACCACATCCCAGACTTCATTCTTCATGATTGACTCATACTCCTCATTCATTGCATCTTTACAAACTTGGTGTTTTATGGCTTCCTAGAACGTGCATGGTTCAACTTGAACAATAGTACTCATAGCAGCCAAATAACCTTGATACCTGTTCGACTTCTTACTTTCACGAAATGTCCCTCTTGGAGCAATATGTCTTTCAGCATCTTCGAGAGTATCTTTGAGCCATAGTGGACATTTCCTTGAGGTAGAGGTATCATGAGGAGGTGGATCGATAGGGTCCATTGGGCCTTCAACATCGGGCATAGGCTCATTTGTTGGAGGTTCATCTTGTTTTTCGGCAACATCATCATCGTCCTTCCTTGGGATAATGAGATCTCTGGCTCTCCCAAGGGTTGTGTCTTCATTAAAGGTGACATCACGACTTACTTCCACATCTCTTTGACCAGGGACATAGATTCTATATACCTTTGAATTTTCACTGTAGCTGATGAATATTTCTTTCTTCCTAGAAGCTTCCAACTTATTCTTTTTCTCTTTAGGCACGTGAAGATACATGGGACACCCAAATATTTTAAAATGAGAAACATCAAGTTTCTTACCTGTCAAGACTTCCTTAGGTGTCTTCAAATCCAAGGCTTGATGGGAGCTCCTATTTTGAACATATACGACAGTGTTGGTAGCTTCTCCTCATAAGAACTTTGGTAGGCCTTCATCATGGAGCAGGGTCATGGGTGGCTTCCATGATTGTTTGATTCTTCCTTTCAACAACGCCATTCTGCTCAGCGATGTATGGGACAGTTGTCTCCCTCTTAATGTCAACCTCTTTGCAAAAGTCATTGAATTCATTTGATTCATATTCGATTCCATTGCCGGTCCTCAATATCATGATCTTTTTCCTTGTTTGATTTTCCACCAATGCTTTGAAAGAACGGAACCATTTGAACACTTATCTTCGCCACAAGACATAGGATAGACATAAGACAACATATGTCTATGTGGTGAATGATGTCTTATGTGGTGAATGTTGTCTTATGTCTATCTAGCCAATACCTCATTAAAGCCACGTATCCTGTCATTGTTGAGAATAGTGGTGACAAATACATCCCAAGGTCGTGAAACATCTCCAAGTGCAATAAGACTGAGTTCCCTGTCAACAATAACTTCTCCAATAGATAATAGGTCATTCTTGATTCGAGTTATTCTCATGAAGTAAGATTGGATGAACTCCCCATTATCCATCTTGATGTCCTTCAACATGTTTTTGAGAAAGATGATTTGATTTGAATTGTTCACTTTGAATATCCCAACCAGCGTATCATACGTCTTCGTAGATGTTTCTAAATTAGAAATATAGGCAACCAAATGCTTTTGAATAGAGTCAATGATAATTTTCTTAGCTTTGACCTCACCTTTCTTATACTTCGTCTTAGCAGCAATCGATGCATTTGAAGGGGGCTCCAACACTATTCCGTGCACATAGTCCATTGCATCAGGCTCTTCCAGAGTCAAGTCCAAAGTCATTTCCATGCATGATAGTCAGATTTGTAACTGAGCTTGTCCTCGATCTTGAAGTAGGATGTAGAAGCCATGGAGACTTGTCCAATAGTCTTGTCCAACAGATCTCTCTTAGTGATTGCTTTTATCTCTCTTGCTTGGGCTTTGTTTTCACGTAGGCTCTGATACCATGTTAATTTTAGTTAACAATGTTATGTTCTATGCTTAGCACAATTAATTCAATGTCCTTTAAGCAACCCAATGACTATTTCCAATTTAGATTTCCAATAGCAATCACATTAACCTTAAATCACATTGACAATAACTGTAGATAGAACATGAATAATAAAATGTAGAAGACAAGCCAAGACAAGAGGACACCAGATTTGGTGAATACCAGGGAAAAACCCCATGATGGGGAAAACCCTTTGATAAATTCTTCTTATCATTATATCAAATGTTCAGTAGAGAGAGAGTACAAATGTCAAAATTGACTTACCAAATCACAGACAAAACAACCCTGTCAAATCTGCAGTCAACAACAGTGAAATTTTGCCCTAACCAGAAAGTCAATGTAGGTCAACGTAGCAACAAATCATCCTCTATTCAGCTCTGTCATACCCAATCAAACTCAACCTTCTAAGGTGGTCAAAGTCAACCCAAAACAGTCCTAAAAAACAATGATCAAACTTGGTCAACTTCTGCTGTCAACTCTGCAGTGAGGCTTGTGGTCAACCCTGTGATTGGTCTACGGTCAAAGTCAACAAAATGCTTCGGTTCTTGTTGCAATAAATGCGGCCTACCATAAACGAAATTTTGACCCAAAAACTGCAGTCAAATGTGGTCAAAACACCCCTGGTCAACACTAGTCAAACTTGCAACAAACTCTGAAATTTCAGCCTTGTAATTCGTCTTGCAGTTTGTCCTTTTGTTGCCACACGTGTGAGGAAAAGAGATGCCCAATAAGCTGTATGAACCAATAAGATGAGGAGAGATAAGAATGTGTGTGATGAGATGATGCCAAATGATGTTTGAGGTCTCTCATATTTATACAAGTCATTGAGGGTGAAGAGACATGCCTCTTGGGCTTTATGAGCCTACATGATGATGTGGCTGACCTTGACAATTTGCACATGTGTGGGCATACATTCAAAAACACACTTCTGCTTATCCAAATTTAATGCTCTTTAGGTCGATTTTGGTTCTCTCAAAAAGAGGAATTCAATGCAATAATCATCTCCATCAAATGAGCTGTCCAAAGTGGAATTGGGCCCTATTTGCAAATTTTAACAGAATCATAACTCCTTAGGTTTCTCAAATTTGTTATCATAGGAGTTGCCATAGGTTTACAATCCATCATGCCAAACTTCTGGAAGATCTTGATAACATACTTCCCTTGACCAAGGAAGATTTTCACTAGGTTTCTGCCACACTTCTAGTTCCAAGTAATAGTGCATTAATCCAAGATCCTTTATATCAAATTCAATGGCCAACTCCCTCTTACCCTGAAGAATGAGAATCTCCACACCTGTCAAAAATAAGTCATCCACATATAACAATAGAATCATAGGCTCATTCTTCACAACCTTGATGTATAGGTTTAGATCAACGTCACTTTTGACAAAACCAAGCTCTATCAAATAAGCATTAATTCGAGAATACTATGCTCTAGGTGCTTGCTTCAATCCATACAAGGTTGTCTTCAATCTACATACATGAGACTCTTTCCCATGAACCTCAAACCCTTGAGGTTGTTCTATGTACACCTTTTCATCAATTACTCCATTGAGGAATGATCTCTTCATGTCCATCTGATGTATATTCCGTTCCATAGAAGCTGTAATAGAAACAAGAGATCAATTGTTGTGTACTTGGTAGTTGAAGCAAAGGTCTCGTCATAATCTTCTCCCTCTTGGGAGAATGCTCTAACCAAAAATCTAGCCTTGTATTTGTTAATGCTTCCATTTGCTGTATGCTTAATCTTATATATCCATCTGGAGGTCACAATTGACTTCCCTTTTGGCCTTGGTATAATCTCCCATACATCATTTTTTATAATTGATTGATATGCCTCCATCATCACGTCCCTCCAAGCTTGTTGACTTGCTGCTTCTTCATAAGTACAAGGTTCAAAATTGACGAGCTTAGTCTTCAGTGCTACATACCCATAATACTTCTTTGGTCTCTTGCTTTCTCTAAATGTGCCGTGAGGAGCCGCATGTCCTTTTGCTTCTTGTAGAGTAGATCTAAGCCACGCTAGTCTCTTCTTGATTTTAGGAACAATAATGGGGTCCATAGGTTCACTTGGTCCTTCTTGTTCTTCTTGATGATCAATAGGTGGTTCTAAAGGATGGGGAATCTCTTCCTCAGGAGATTCAGGTTCTTCATTGTCATCGGAGTGCATGTGAACTTCTTTGGACTTCTTGAAAGCAACATTCTCATCAAAAATGACATTTTGGCTTGCTTCAATTTGATGTTCTCCCTGGATGTAGATTATGTAGGCTTTTGATGATTGACTATATCCATAAAAGATTCCCTTCTTTCCTAAAGGCTCAAGCTTCTTCTTGTCCTTAGGAATGTGAATATAGACAGGGCAACCGAAGATTCTTAAATGATCAACCTTTGGCTTTTGACCAGTGAATGCTTCTTTAGGAGTCATGTCTTCTAGAATTCTATGATGACTTCTACTTTGAATGTATACAACTGTCATGGATGCTTCTGCCCATAAGAACTTGGGAAGGTCTTATTCATGTAGCATAGCCCTGACAGATTCTTCAATAGATGTGTTCTTTCTTTCAAGTTTCAACTACTACATTTTGTTGTGGATTATAGGGCTAAGGCAACTATCAACTCCTTCGTAATCCCAACTCCTTTACAGAGTGCAACAAGCTCTTTTGAAGTGTATTCTCCTCCATTATCAGATCTTAGAGTCTTGATCTTCTTCCTTGATAGATTCTTGACCTTGGCCTTGAATTCCTAGAACTTGCTGAATACTTCATCTTTAATCTTCATGAAATAGATCCGTCTTTCACGAGTAGTCATCAATAAAGCTCACATAATATAGAGAACTACCAAGAGATTTCACAGACATGGGACCACACACATCAGAATGGATCAGATCCAAAATTTCTTTGAACCTACTATCACCTTTTTCTTCTAAACATGAAATGGAAACCAAATTCTTTCTCAAACATAGTACATAAAGTATGTTGCTGAGATGGATGTTCTCTACTGGCTCCAACTTGATGCATGTAGATCCAATGCCTTCAACGAGGTAACTGTTCTTGTCTCCAAGTTCTACCTTGTGTGATAAACTTCCTTTCGATAGACTTGAGAGATGGTGAAGTTCTCCTGTCATATGTCTTTATGCACCATTATCAATCAACTACATATCATCATCTTCAACAGAACCTGTAAGAGCAGAGAATTAATAGAAATATTTGATACGTTCATCCTTGATTTTCTTAGGTTGTTCCTCATCATCTGCTGGACATGCATGATGTCTGCCCTTTCTCTTCTTATTCTTTGATGCTTTAGGACAATTATGTCTATAATGTCCAAATTTGTGAGATCCATAACATTGGACTTTAGACATATCTTTCTTTCCTTGTGGATTGGGTCTTTTACCTTCATTTTTATTTTGAGGGCCAAACTTATTCCTTCCATTATTCCTTCTAGATCTTGCAGCAAAAGCTTGAGATTCTCCTTCATTAGGTCTTTGGATCTTTCCTTTAGCTATAAGCCTAGATTTCTCTCAAGTACAAGAGGTCCACAATCCTTTCTAGCATAGATGCCAACAACAAATGCATCCCATAATTCTGGTGGTCCATTGATTGCTATAGTGATCAATTCAGACTCAGAAATGACTTCACCAATTCTTTGGAGCTGATCTCTTATGTGTGCTAACTTCATGAAGTAGGAGGCCATAGGTTCATCCTTTGATATCTAAGTATCACGGAGTTGATTCCTTAAAGACATCTTTTGACCAATGTTGTTGATTGAGTACAAATTAATAAGAATGTCATAGATTTCCTTTGATGTAGCTAATTCTGAAACAAATGGGATTAAATGGTCCTTGAGAGATTCAAATAGAATTCTTTGAGCCTTGACCTCACCCTTCCTAAACTTCGCTTTCTTTTCATCATTATCTTCATCTGGTTGAGGTACTTTGCCTTGGACATATTTCAAAACTCCACGTTCTTCTATGACAAGATCAATCCACTTCTTCCATGCTTTGAAGTATGATGCTCCTTCATGTTTGTTTCCTTCCTTGCAAGAGGGAGCCATTTGCTCATAATTTTTGGACATAGGTAGACCAGCAAGGAAAAGGCTTGTACTTGAGCAAGAGAGGGAGTCTTCAAAGAGTGACCTTCAACTTCCTTTCTTCACCAAAGCTCTGATACCATGTTGAAAATCCGAGTGCTATTTAGACTAGCAATTATTTTTGAAACTGATAATCACTTGTGATGATTATATATCTTCTTTTAGCATTTACAAATTCTTCATCAAACAATTATACTTCAGAAATTCAACCATACAAGAATAAGGAAAGTAGAGTTCACAAGCACAGAAGTCAACATAAAGTTTACCCTTGGAAAACCCACTTGGGGAAAAACCCAACAATCCTTTCCTTATAGAATTAAGTCAACAAGAGAGACTTCCATGTCAAGATGATAGACAAACTTACCAGCCATGTTAGACCCCTATACTACTAGTGTAACCCCTTATTGTTATTAGTACAACCCACTTATTATATTGATGTACCCATGCAGTGCCCATATTGTTACTATTGTGCCCCATAGAAGCCCACTATTGTGTATTATTTGCCCTTTAACATTATTATGTTATTGTTGGCTCTGATATGTTATGAACCCTTAGACTCTATATAATATGAAAGGAGGTCTTTTTCATTTGTAATCATCCAAGAATTTTTCATTTATGTAATGTAAAGGAGGTTGCCCCCTCGAAGAGGCTGAATTCTAAGGTGTTGATCTATCTTTTCTATCTTTTTTGAGCTGGTTTCATAACATTTGGATCAGAGCTTTGGATTCTAGGGTTTCGCTGCTCCAAACAGGTCATCGTGGAATTTTCGCTATAACTTTTTTTCTGTGACGTTTCAGAAGTCGCAAAAAAAACCCATTTGAGAAGAGATCGCGCTGCACCTTGGATCCGAATTTTAGAGCTTTTCACGTGATATTTGCGGAGATATGATCTGAGGAAGTTGGTCTTTTTGCAAACTCCTGAATTACATTCCAAACAGGTGACCTGGGGAAAATCGTCATAACTTTCTCTCTGGGGATCGGATTGAAATTTCGTCAAAAGGTGCAGAAAGAGAACGGACTGTAGTTTCTTGTATGCATTTTTCAGATCCAAAGGTCCAAAAAGTGACTCGTGGCCCGTCGTACAATTTCGCTCTACTGAACTAGTCTCTAATCAAGTCACTGTGGGAGATTTCGCATAACTCTTCCTTGGAGAATCCAATTTGGGTCAGACTTGTGGCATTGGAAAGAGGACATAGAGGAATACTACAGGTCAGAGTTTTAGAACTTCAAGATCTGAAAGTACAAAGTTACCATCATTTCAAGATCGAGCTCCTAAAATCAAGAAAAAGCAAGATGAGGAAGTTTGATGGCAAGGATCCGGTAAATTGGATATGTCAAATGGAGCAATATTTTGATCTACATGGTGTAGCACTGTTACAAAAGGTATGTATTGCATCTTCATATTTAGAACCAGATCAATTTTTATGGTATAAAGGGCTTTGTTCTCGTAAACGACTT
>APFE031667973.1:79430-124001 GCA_000404065.3 Pinus taeda
GGTTGCCCCCTCGAAGAGGCTGAATTCTAAGGCGTTGATCTATCTTTTCTATCTTTTTTGAGCTGGTTTCATAACAAGCCACATGACAAGACCAGCAAACCACCAAGATGCCAAGTCAACCCTCCTCCAAGACTTCTCCAAGTCAAACTTAGTCAAGGTATAGGCCTGTGATAGGAGGCCAAAATTCAGCCTTTTCTCTCAACAGAAGTTCAGCCAAATCATAGAAAAGTCACCACAGAAAATTTGGGCTGTTCATTCCAAACGTGCGAGCTGCAACAGAAAATTCTTCAACATGTGCTAGCTTCTTTCTTTCCTCCTTTGACTCGGTCAACTTCTCTTTGACTTCGACCTCTTTCCTTCGCTTGGGAGCAGATGTATTTTTCTTATGTGTGAGACGAATTGTGTGTCTTATCAAGGAGGAATGAATGCTTATATATAGTCATCCAGGAGGGTTGAATGGGTGCCTCCAAGGGGCCAGGCCAACTCGAACAGGAGGGGCTGACTTGGTCATCTTGTGGAGCCATGACACATAATACAAATTCAAATTTTCTCTTTTGGAAGGTCTTGAAGAACAAGCCTTCTAATTGTCTTTGAAAAATACAAATAATATAATTTTCTTTTGAGCATGAAGAACATGCTTATAATAAATACATAAATGATGAAAATATACATTATGAAGACTGACCATAGTTACAAAATTCAACACTCTTTGTCATGTAGCATAGCCTTGACAACACTGGATTGATTAGTTCTCTTCGCAACCCCATTTTGCTAAGGGTTGTACGAGACTGTTATCTCTCTATTGATCCGTGCCTCCTTACAGAGATCCTTGAATCATTGGAATTGTACTCTCCCCCATTGTATGACCTTAGGAACTTGATCTTCTTACCTATCTACGTCTCCACATGAGCCTTGAACTCCTAGAACTGACTAAAGACCTCATCCTTGGTCTTCATGAACAAGATCCTATTTTTTCTGGAATAGTCATTTATAAACATGACATAGTACTATGCTCCCTGCACTGATGTGACTGGCATTGGTCCACATACATTTGAATGAATGAGATCCAAGATCCCCTTGGACCTACTCTCGCTACTTGAAAAAGAAACCTTGGCATTCTTGTTAAGTGCACACCCTTTGCACACACCTTGTTGCTCAACACTGAAATCTAGGAGACTAGTGACAATCTTTCTCAGGATCGACAACACTTTGTAGTGCAAGTGTCCCATCCTTCTGTGCCATAGCTCATATAGTTGGTCACTTCCATGTACCAATACCTGAATAGGATTGCCTATCAAGTTATCAACCTGTATAAATTGCTCTCTCTAATCTTGATGGCCATTGTTGTGTTTGGGCTAGACTCCTTTCGATGAATGAGCACTTTCCCATTACTGAACATAACTTCATATCCTCTATCCTCAATCCCTGAGACTGAGAGTAAGTTCTTCTTCAGTCCCGGTACAAACAACATGCCCTTGGCTTGCCATGTCCTTCTTGACTTGAGTGGGAACTTAATGGTTCCAATACCCTTCATTGCATACCTAGCATCATTACCAAGTTCCACATATAAATTTGAGTCTTTCTTCGTCAAATTGCTAAATAACTCCCTTGCCTCTGTCATATAACATGATCCACCACTATCCAAGTACTAAGCAATCTTAGTGCTGATGCAGGTAGATAGACAAGAGACCAATGAAATGTCCTCAAACTTTGCTACAAACTCATCAAGTTGAAACTCTATTGATGCTGTTATCTGTTGCGACTTCTTCTTTGGACACTTTGATGCATAGTGTCCATTCTTGTGGAAAATGAAGCACTTGAGCTTGCACAAGTCTTTTTCTTCCCTAATTGAGAGGTTGCCCCCTTACTGTTACCCTTGGAACCCTTCCCTTTTCACTTCTTGGCCATACTAACCAGGGTCAAGTTCTCCTCTCTATCTCCCTACTTATCGGTTATAGACTCCTCCCGAGCCTCTTCTTTGATGCAATCATCCATAAACCTTTCCCAATTGGAAAGTTTCTCTTGAGCGTAGATTCCCTTAACAAATGGTTCCCATGATTTGGGAAACCCATTCAATGCTACATTTACAAGCTCCATGTCCTCTGCTTTCTCCCCAATGGTTGCAAGTTGATCTTGTGTTTGGGTGTGTTACTCCTACCGCCTACACCTACCTACAAGTCAGTGAGAAAAGCCTTCAACCCCACAAGGTGTGGTTCACTGCAGGGAACTAAGAGAGGTGTTGTCACACTAAATTCCTTCTCTCTCCATTTAAGCTCTCTCCAAGGTTAGCTATGGGGGATGGTCCCTAAATGGAAAACTAAATTAAATAAATGTGAGGTTCTAGGAGAGACGTTAAAGTGAAAGTGGATTACTTTTAAGAATTATGAACAAAATATGATATGAGCAATAAAAATCATTAACATGATAAAACCATAAAACCAGTGCCTTAAGATAAATTGCTCAACAAAAATGAAAGATACAATTGCTCAAAACAAAAGAAGAATGCTTCCAATCATGAAAGCAAAACAATCCTGAAATGGAAACAGAGATGTTAGCACGATAACTGATACAAGATATAAAATGCTTTCAAAATATAATCAAAGCCTAAATCAAAACATATAGAGATATCTTGCAAAAGGAAAAGCAATTAGTGTTCTACTTGCAAAAGGAAAATGAAGTAAGGTTTGCCAACATAAAATATTCAATAATGACAAGTAAAATGGACAATTGCAAGTGAAATCACAAGATGTATTAGCATGAGATGTACCTATACTAGATTTGGATGCAATTAGTCTTGGTTATTTTTAATCTAAAATGCCTAATCTAGGTGAGAAGTCCTCCTCTTGAGCTCTTACCAAAGGATAAAAATTGGGGTGACTGTAAGAAAGAGGAGGGGATGGCACGGAGGTGTCATTAACAATATCCGTTCATTGAGTCTTACGAGCCAGTGTATGCCTTCGTTCCTAAAGGGGACAAGCCACCTTCATAACTATAGGGTCACACACTTTTACCTTACTTCGTACCGGATGGAAGAATTTTCCAAGAAAGACTTTTTCCATATACTTTCTATCAACCAAGCTTATGCTTGGAGGTTAATTTTAGTGATGATGCAACTATACTAAAATGCCTAATATGGTATGCAAATAACTTTTCCAAATAGAGATTTGCAATGCATTCAATATAATGGAAATAATGCTCAAAGTAAATTGCAAAATGTAAATTCAATTGGAAAAGGAAATTAGCTTGCACATGAATTAAATAAGATCACTGAATGCTTTGCTTCAAGAAAATGGAAATGTGCTTAAAAGGATAACTTAGATAGTTGCTCAAGGTAATGCAAGATACATAAGCTTCGTGAACATATAAGATTGTAAGTTACTCAAAATAATTGCTTTGACAAATGATAAACCAATAACCCACTAAAGCAATGAAACTTGAAGTTTATGTGCTTGCAAAATGAGGAAATAACTTAAATAATGAGCATGTAAACAAATGAGCCTATATGGAGGCAACATGAAGCAAATGGTTAAAGTTTGCTACTTGAAATTAGATGCCTTGCACAAAATAAATTGCTTCCAAAAGTAAGATTTAGAATTGTACTTGAAAGTTAAACTTGAAATGGCAAAGCATGAAAATAAGTAACAAAAAGTAAATTCAAAAAATTAGCTTGTGAAGGTGATGTGTTAATTTTAAGGCATGCAAGGTGAAAAACTTATAAAACAAGCTCAAAATCAAACCACCCACATGTTCCTCCTTTTACAAAAAAGAACGAAAATGATGGCTTGGGTGAAAAGCCAAGCTACCACAAGAAAAACTAAGCTTTTATTAGATGTTACAAGATGAGAAATCTTGAAGAGGTCTCAAGTGAATCTTAAAAAGGAGTCTTTACAATTAATGGGGCTTCTCAAGTTCTAGGTCTCCTTCTTGAAATTCAAATTCAGAAAATGAAGTAAGTATAATGAGAAAGCTCTCAAGATTGAAGAAGTTAAGTGTCTCTTGGTGCCTCAAAGCTTGGCCTCCAAAGGTGAATGAAATGTTGCACAAAACAAGAAGTCAATCCTCCTCAAAAGCCCACGGCTTTGCCAAGTAGCAACCCTCCTCTTTATTCACGATCTCCTTAAAAATATGAACTTTGAAAGGGTAGAGAGGACCTACAAGAAAAAGTGTTAGAGTTTGTGTGATCCTTCCTTGATGCTCTTGTCACAAACACTCTACCTATGGGCTGCAAGACCAATTAACAAGTTATTGTAGAGAAAATATGAAAACAAATTAAATAAAAATACAAATAATATACAAGAAACCAAATCAAGTGATGGGAGTGAACTCCATCACTTGGTTTAGTTTAGAAAAGCTCTGAAATAGCTAATATGAATCAATGCAACATTATGTCAAATATTTAAATTCTTTAAAATAATTGCTTGTATACAAGTTATGCCCAAACGAATCTCTACAAGACACTTTTCGTAAGATAAACTAAGTGAATCCAAATGAGAGTTCCTTTGAATGGTGCTTCAAGAGTGGGTTGGTCTCTCAAAGACTTCCCCTCATGCTTGATCCAATAAAATATCCTCTACAATATTTAAATCAAACATTATTCCATATAGATTTAGACAAACAAACAATGAATTGAAACTTCTAGAAGTTCCTTTGAAAATAAACCAGAGCTTTCAAATTCTAGAGCCTACTTTCAAATCAATGTTAATACAAGATAGCTTTGCACTAGCTTATAAGAATATATGGAAAATGAAATAATTCAAAGCATCGAAAAATTATCCCAATAGTTCACAATGCATCATCCTTCAAAGGAAGAACGCCCATGAATGGAACCCCAAAGTCTTTTTATTGATATTCTTGAAAAGTGTACAAGGTAGCAGCGCTTCCGCAAAGCACAAGAGCTAGTAGACAATGATACAATATGAGAGCACATGACTCTATTATATAGAGAGTTGGGAGAAAATTCCAATGAAGAATGACAATGACAAATGGCATTGGAGCTAATCCCAAGGTAGAAAGAGCCAAGTTCTAAGTGGAGATAAGAGAGCTACTCAAGCAAATCGAATTCCTTGTGTGTCATCATCAAATCCTCAAGGGAATCGAATTCTCTATGTGGCACAAGTGGCAAACCCAAGTGTGAAGTGAGACAAGTAGTTGACTCAAGTCCCAATCCAATCCTCATCCATGTGATGACACCTCTGTAGATGATCCCAATGAAAGAATGCGTAGATCCTCAAAGAATGCGTGGTCCCTTCCTTGAAGCAATTCAAATCCCTTAACTGCAACTGAGTGTAGATAAAGTGAAGTGCTAAGTGGGACAAGCTCCCTTGAAATCCTCCATCAAATCCAGTCAAATATTCTCCTATGCATTTATTCCTCCAAGAAATTCGATTTTTCCATGTGAAGTGCTGCATTAACTCTAGCAAATTTGATTTCTTGGAGATAATGTTGTAATTATGATGCAGTGTGCTCAGTCATCATCCACATGTCCTTTGACTCAATCTTTTGACTTGAGATAATTGCCAAGTTATTTTCATGTCATTCTGTCACATGGAATAATTTATTTCTCTCTATTTTATTTAATTATAGCTTAATTAATTGCCACATTTTCCACTAAACATAGGAAATGTGGGTTTTGAGGGTTAGAACACATTATCAACCCCTCAAAGTGTGTCATAGTAGAAAGTTGAGGGTGAGAGGTGTAATTTTTATTACTCATATCCCATACAATTTCTCTAGACTACACTTATTACAATTTATTTACAATTTTATTTGCAATTTTTGTAGTGCAAAAAATTTAAAAAATTAAAAAATGACTACCTAGACCTAATCAAATTCCATGATTTTTTTTGTGTGATCTAGTATGGTAATATACATCGAATCTAGACACTAAGATGTGTTAGGGGCTCAACCTTCAAACTGTCACCCTGACTTTGGGGTTAAAAGTGAGAAAAAACCTAAAAAATTATCGGCCTCTAAAAAAGAAGGGATAATTAACCAGATAAAAAAACACTCCAGGGTGTACTCGTTTGCTGATCGAGTCCCAACATCCTAGGCCTGTTACAGACTCAAAACTCATCATTACTAGTATCACTTATTCAATTCCTCGCAAGGTGTGGAATCTGGGTACAAGAAAGATGATAAGAAATAGAAGTAGAGTTTAAAAACTCTGTTGATTGATGATATCTGATGGTACAAATGTCGTTCGGATTATCCTTGGGCATGGAGTCTTCATATAAGTAGGTGCCACTCCAGTGGTCAACAAGGCGATCCACATGAAGTAGCTCATAATGTTATCGGAGCTTGACATTTGGATGGATCGAAGCTTGTTTCTCAAGATCATCTTCTTGTTCATGTTGTCACTCTAGAAAAAATCTACTAGAGGTTTGAACATCACCCTAGTGGTCTTCTTTTTTTCCAAGTGAGGGATGAGTTGATCCATCATGGCATCCATAATAATTCGCTGAGCTTTGATGTCCTTCTTTTCATGATTTACTAACTACATTGGGTCTATCAGTGAAGGGATTACATTATCCACAATTTTGCAAAGGCTATTTTCCTTCAATAGCAAGGTAACCCTTGCTTTATAGTGCAGGAAGCTAGATGCTCCATCCAACCACTATTCAATTCAAACTAGGAGCTGCCATTCGTAGATTTGATAATTACTGCCTTGTGCTAAGTTTTTCTAGCACCCACAAGCAAAATGAATGTTGTTGGTCTATAGATCTACTAAGACCTCCTCGTGGATCTTGTTGAATTTTTAAGTGCAATAGGTACAAGCACAATTATGAAACTGATAATCACTTCTAATGATATTGAATATTATCTTAGCACTTCCAAATTATTATTTGGCAATTACACTTCAGAAATTCAACCATAAAATGTAGTGGGACAGTAGAGATCACAATAGAACAATGATGCACAAAGACACAACAAATTTTTACCTTGGGAAACCCTCTTTTAGGGAAAAACCAAACAAGCTTTTCTCAGAGAAATTATTCAATTCAACAAGAGAAACAATTTGAATTTTCAGCCAAAGTTGGTCAATATGACCATATCAACTAGCTAGGTCAAACCTGGTCCAAATTGCCTAGAATATCAATCAAACACCTGCTCAAGAAACTCAGTCAAGTTTGCCCAGACCTCAATCAAACATTACCCAGAAATCTCTGTCAAATCAACCTTAGAAAGTCTCAGTTAACTGCGTTAAATCTACTTCAGAATGTTTGGTCAAACTGCCTTAGATAGGCTGCAATCAACTCATAAATTTGATCAATAAGATGCCTTAAAAATTCAGTTAACTTGGCAAGAAGAAAGCTTGGTCAACCTTACAAAAGCTTGGTCAAACAGAGCATTCAAGGAATCAGCCAAGCAAAGGAGATAATACATGGTCAATACTAGTCAACTTTAGATCCTGTTGAGTTTTGTAGCTTGGAAGGTACTTCTAGCGTTGTGTTTTGACTAGAAGGACCTTGATTTGCCTCTTTAGGAGCTTGCATGCGACATGCTATTTGTGCAAGTGAGTTGCACACACGTGAATGTGTTACATGTGACATGCATGAGATGAGCATGTAAAACAAGCTAAATTTATGACTTGTATTTGAGTTAAAGTAAAGAAAGCTAAAGATATGATAGGTAACTAAAGTAAAGTTACTTATCTTTAGTTAACTTAATGAGCTAATTTTGGCCGTCAATCTTAGCTTAGGAAAGTTATAAATTGAGTTTAAGTGTTGAGGCTAAGACACACACAACAATAGCACAAGATTGAGAGAGGTTTCTTGGTGAGCGTGTACTGGGTAAGTGAGAGTGCAATGAGGTTGGTGATCAATTTTGTAATCTGTATTTTCTTAGTTGGGCCATTATAGTAGGAAGGGAGCCCAAGTAAGTTTCGTGATTAATTTATTAATGAAGAACTGTTGATTGGGCATAAATATGTTTGTGAATGTGATTCAGATTGAATAATTTTGCTTTTGCTTAATGTTTTGGTTAGGAACTTAGCCGTGTATTCCATTAGTTAATAATTGTTGGGAATCGAATACCGGGTGTTGGGTTCGGGAAATTCTAATAGATCCTTCTTCCTCCTTTGCACGTGTGAACATAAGACTTCTTGGTTGATGATGCGAATTGAATTGGATGCCAACTGGAAAGGTCAAATGGTCTTTTTATAGAGGTCAAACCATGTGGGTTTTGACCAAGGGTCAAGCCCAGTCAAATGGTGGGGGGCCGACCTAATCTCTCGGAGTTGACATGGACTCAATAAAAAAATAAATAATTTTCTTTCTTGTTGAAGATTGACTGCAGCTACAAAAATCAACACTCCCTTTTAGCTAGTGAGGTATTCATAATAACTTCTTTATGTGATCTCATTGTTGAAATTTTCTTTGAGAAAAGGTCGAGTGAACTAGCTATATTGATAAATCTATCCATCTCATGTTCTATAATAGAACCACATGGAAAGCATCTTGCATCAACATCATGCTCAACAAATTGTCACTTGGAACCTGGTCAACACCTATGACCTATGGTGAAATCCTGGGCTATGACCATTCCTGCATGCCAATTGAATGGTAACATACCTGCTTGATGCTAAAGGCACTCACTCACCCACTTGGGGTGCACTCTGGGCCTTGATGGTCTTTGGGCCATTTTCCTTAGCCACATTACATGACCCCTGGTCAATACTTTGACCTGTCAATATCCTGACCTAGGGAGAATGTCTGCCCCTTGATGCTACAACATCAATACTCCCTCTCAATGAGGGAGGCATTTTCAACCACTCCAAGCTTGTCGCTGAAGTATGTAAACTTTGCCCTGGGTAGAGGCTTGGTGAGAATTTCAAGAACCTGCTCATTTGTAGAAATATACTAGAGCTTCACTGCTCCCTTCTATACCATGTCCCAGATGTAATGATACTTGATCTCAATGTGCTTCGACTTGTCATGGAAAACTGGATGTTCTGAAAGCTTTGCACAACTTTGATTGTCACAATGTATCACGGTCGGATCCTGCACCTGATCAAGCAATCCTGCAAGTAGCTTCCGAAGCCATTTTACTTCACAACTTTCCAGATTAGCTGCAATGTACTTGGCCTTTGTATTGCTGAGTGCAACAAATGTTTGCTTTATGCTCTTCCAAGATATGATATTAGAACCCAAACTGAAACAACATCTTGATGCGCTCTTCTTTTTTTCCGCACTCCTTACCTAATCGAAATCTAAGAATCCTTGCAACTGTGCTCCACTGTTTGAGACATATCTCAAACCATAATTGATTGCGCCACGTAGATATCTCAACACATGCTTTGCCGCAATCCAATGTACTTGCCTTGGTTCCACCTGGAACTAACTCAAAGTGTTTACAGCAAAGCAAATATCCAGTTTGGTATTAATCAAATATGTCAATGAACCAATCAATCGTCGATACATAGAGGGATCCACCAAATTTGACGTAGAGTCTCTTAGCTTCTTGAGGTTCGTCACCATGGAGTCATCCCAAATCTCTAGAGGATCGTAATGATACTCTTCCCTTGACCAAGGAAGATCTCTCCTGGCTCCTGCCATACTTGCAATCCCAAGTAGTAATGCATCAAGCCTAGATCCTTCATATCGAACTCAGAAGTCAACTCCCTCTTAGATTGATCAATGAGATTCTTTGGTCTTGTCAGAAACAAGTGATTAGCAAATAATAATAAAATCAGAAGCTCATCTCTAGCAACCTTGTAGTAAAGGTTGGGATCGCCATCACTCTTAGTGAAACCAAGACTCATCAGATATCCATCAATCTAAGAATACCAAAGCTTGAGGTGCTTGCTTGAGTCCGTACAAAGCTTTTTTCAGTCTACAAACTTGAGTCTCTCTCTCATGTACCTCAAAAAATTGAGGTTGTTCTATGTACACTTCTTTCTCAATCACTCCATTGAGGAAAGCTGCCTTCATGTCTATTTGATGCAATTTCCAACCAATAACATAAGCAATATAAATATTAAATAATAGTTCTAATATAAGTGTACTTGCTAACCGGAGCATATGTTTCCTCATATTCCTCTCCCTCTTTCTTGGAGAACCCTCTTGCCAAGATTTTTTCTTTGTACTTCTATATGTTGCCATCCACTACATGCTTGATCTTGTAGATCCACTTGGAAGTCACCACTGACTTCCCTTAAGGTCTTGACACAATATCCCACACCTCATTCTTCATGATGGACTGATATTCTTTCGTCATGACATCCTTCCAAACTTGCTGACATGATGCCTCCTTATAGCTGGATGGATCATAATCAATGATGCGACTCACCAATGCTGCATATCCTGAGTAGGCCTTGGGATGTTTTCTTTCTTTGAAAGTGCCATGAGGAGTTGCATGTATTTTGAAGCCATGCTGGTCTCTTCTTGGGTTTAGGAACAACAACCCTAGGTGAGTCCATTGGATCATTTGGCCCTTTTGGCTCTTCCTGGGGATTTGAAAGATGTTCCACTGGTTCAGAAGGCCTTGAACCAACATTCTTGGGAGCTTTCATGTTATTCTTCATCATCGACATCCTTGGACTTCCTGAAGGTTGCATCCTCATCAAATTTAACGTCTCCGCTGATTTCAATCTCTCATTGCCCTGGAATATAAATTCTGTAAGCCTTTGATGTCTTGCTGTACCCAACAAATGTTCCCTTCTTTCCATAAGGATCCATCTTTGTTCTCTTCTCCTTGGGTACATGAATGTAAACAGGACAAACAAATATCCTCAAATGTCCAACCTTTGGTTTCTCACCTGTGAAAACTTCTTTAGGAGTCTCGAATTCCAAAATCTGGTGAAGACTTCTGTTTTGCACATAAACTGCTGTCTTTGATCATGAATCATTACCTTAGAAGCTTCCACACTAGTCATATTATTTCTTTCGGCAACCCCTTTCCATTGAGGGTTGTAAGGGACTATCAACTCCCTGTTAATCCCAACTTATTTGCAAAAAGCATTGAGTTCCTTGGAAGTGTATTCTCCTCCATTATCTGATCTTAGAGTCTTGATCTTCTTCCCTGTTGAGTTCTCTACTTGAGCCTCGAATTCTTGAAACCTGCTAAAGATCTCATCTTTTGTCTTCGTGAAGTAGATCCATGTTTTTCATGAGCAATCGTCAATAAATGTCACATACTACAAGAAGCCACCCAAAGAAGCTGCATTGGCCCACATACATCTGAATGAATTAGATCCAAGATTCCTTTGGATTTGCTGCCATTGCTTGGAAAGTATCCCTTGGCATTTTTGCCAAGTGCACAACCTTTGCAAATTGCTTCATGTTGTACTTGAAGCTTTGGAAGACCTGTAACAACATTCCTTAATACTAATAAAGCCTTATAGTGAATGTAAGTAAATCTATGATGCCATAGCTCACATAGATTGGTGTCATTATGAACCAATGCCTGTGCTGATCGTCCTAGGAGTCTGTATAAGCATCTCTCTTGAACACCAATCACTTTTGTAGAGTCTATGCTTGAGCCCTTTTTCCATACAAGAACTTGTCCATCAACAAATGCAACCCTATACCCTTTGTCTTCCAAAGATGATGTAGCGACTAGGTTCTTTTTCAAACCTGGAACATACAACACATCATTTAAATAAACATTTCCTCTTGACTCCAGCTGGAAAGATGCTGATGCAAGACCTTTGGCTTCATATTTTCCATTGTCACTGAGCTCCCTTTTAGTGTTGATTTCTCCACCAATTCTGTGAGATTGGTACAATCACCTGTTATATGTCTGGTGGCAGCACTATCTACTAATCAGATGTCATTGTTGTCTACAATAGAACTTGAAAGAACAAAAATAAAATCTTCTTCACTTTCATTCTTGAATTTCTTTTGATTTGGATGTTCATCATCATCTATGGTTGCTATTGAAGCATGCTGCTTGCCTTTCCTCTTTTTGTCATCCTTCCTTTTAGTACACTAGCTTTTATAGTGAACGAACTTGTGGCAACGACAACATTGAATATTTGACAAATCTTTCTTCTTTTGATCATGATTGGGAGTAGGTCTTCTTCCTGTATTCCTTTTCTGAAATCGTCGAAAATTCCTTCTTCCTTTACCATTCTTTGCATGAACTGCAAATTCCTGAAATTCACCATCTTGAGGTCTTTGAATCTTCCCTTTTGAAATTAGTCTAGATTCCTTTTGAGCACATGAGGTCCATAGCTGGTCAAACTTAGGAATCTCTGTTCTACCACAAATGCTAGATGCAAATGAATCCCACGAATCAGGTAGACCATTAAGAGTTGTAGTTACAAGTTTTGCTTCTTCAATGTTTTCTCCATTAGCCTTGAGTTGTTCTCTCAATTGAGAGATCCTCATGAAGTAGGAAGCCACCGTATCGTCTCTAGTCATTTTAACATCATGAAGTTGGTTGCTTGGGCTCATTTTCTAACCAATGTTGTTGATGGTATACATTCCTACCAGAGCATCATATACTTGCTTGGAAGTGTCCAACACTGAAACATATGGAATCAAGTGATCTCTGATGGATTCAACAAGAATCCTCTTAGCTGTGATTTCAGACTTCTTGTACCTTACTTTTCCTTCATTATCCTGTGGTTCAATAACCTTGCCTTTCACATAATCCATAACATCATTTTCTTCAAGGATGATGTCAATCCTTGTTTTCCATGCCCTTGAAGCACCTTCCAACTTATTCTCTGCCTTAGTAGATGAACCGATGGTCAATTATTTGATCACAAAAATTAGATTGTAGAAGAGGTGTCTTCAAAGGTGATCTCAATGCCTTTTTCCTTCACCAAAGCTCTGATACCATGTTGAATTTTTAAGTGCAATAGGTACAAGCACAATTTCTGAAACTGATAATTACTTTTAATGATATTGAATGTTATCTTAGCACTTCTAGATTATCTTTAAGCAATTATACTTCAGAAATTCAACCATAAAACGCAGTAGGATAGTAGAGATCACAACAGAACAATGATGCACAAAGACACAACAAATTTTTACCCTGGGAAAAACCTATTCTAGAGAAAAACCCAACAACCTTTTCTTAGAGAAATTATTAAATTCAACAACAGATACAATCTGAATTTTCAGTCAAACATGGTCAATATGACCATGTCAACTAGCTTGGTCATACCTGGTCCAAATTACCAAAAATATCAATGAAACACTTGCTCAAGAAACTTGGTTAACGCTGCCTAGACCTTAGTCAAACACTACCCAAAAATATTGGTCAAATCAACCTTGGAAAGTCTTAGTCAACTGCGGTTAAATCTGCTTTAGAAGGTTCAGTCAAATTGCCTCAGACAACCGACAGTCAGCTCATAATTTCGGTCAGCAAGGTGCCTCAAAATTTTGGTCAACTTCTGCGATCAACTCAGTAAGAAGGAAGTTCGATCAACCCTCCAAAACCCTCGATCAAATAGAGCAATCAAGGAATTGGTCAAACAGAGCAGATAGTACTTGGTCAATGCTGGTCAACGTCAAATCCTTCTTCCTCCTTCGCACATGTGAATATAAGACTTTTTGATTGATGATGTGAATTGAATTGGATGCCAAATGGAGAGGTTAAATGGTTTTCTTATAGAGGTCCAACCATGTGGGTTTTAACCAAGAGTCAAGCCCAGTCAAATGACGGGGCTGACCTGATCTCCTGGAGCCGACATGAACTCAAAAAAAATAAATTATATTTTTCTTTCATGTTGAAGATTGACCATAGCTACAAAAATGAATAGACACAATGTCTTGTTCCTTTAAAACACCCACATAATTATTTTTCTGCCAAATCCATGACTGGTACGGTCTCCCTCTCTCCCTCTGAAGAGTGACCTTCACCAATCTTTGCTCGCTGCAATTTAGTAACTCTGCTATCATTTTCCTTTGTACTTGTTGTTACCATGCTACTACAACGACTGCCTTTTTGTTCACTGTGGTGAAAATGTATAGTGTTTGTGTTCCTGTATGGCTTGTACGACCTCGAACTTCTGTTTCTTCGTGTGTTGCTCTTAGGGCTGTCCTGTGTACTTATCCTGACACTGTGCAACTCCTTCGTGGCTTGTGTATACTTTATTTTTTCGGTGGCTTGATCCTTGGCAGCTGGTCGTGGATCTCCCACTTGCCAAATTTGTACGACAACTAGTATTTGGCAGTTATTGTACCTTTATTCCCCTGACACTTTTTAGATGACGTTTGCACGTTTTTTTTTTTTTAAATTTATCTTTCAACTTGATCTCCGCGTGCAATTTTCCAAGTGGTTTCTTTTGGTTGCTAGTAGCTCGACTACTCTATGTTGTATGGTATTCGTAACATACCATCAATTGTGTATAGCGTATGACTACAGTCCCTTTTTTCAATCCGTGGATGTCGTACAACTGCGTATGACTCTCCTGCGTCACTGACTATTCTTTGGCGGTTGTATGTAGAATACTTGCGCTTCATTGTGTGAATATGTGCAACTAAAGTTTGGTCCCTCAAAGACAAAGCTGCTCTGATACCATCTTAATTTTCTAACCCCAACAACCTGGTTAATTATTTCATGGCAGATTATTACGCAAATCTACTAAATAAAAAAGAACCACTGAGATTTAACAGGTAAAAAGTAGATAACAATGGAGCAAACATTAACCAATCTCGTACACATGCACACATGAATTATTGCGCTTCAAATCTGTTATTTCATTAACAATAATCTACAACATATAAAGGCTTCTTTTTTAGGATAATGGCCCTCTGAGGAAAAACACAAATACAACAATAAACTTGGAAATGATCCAATTAATAAAATCTTTGACTTGTCTTTCAATCTATTGGCTGATTTGGATCCTTTTCGTGTTGCCCCTTGCACTCTTCCTTGAACTTTGCACACATGGGTGAAAGTCCTCCTCCACCCAATCACCGAGATCTCACTATCTCACTGTGTTTGTGCTTAAATATGTGTCTTCTCAGTTAGTCTAGCCTTCTTTTTATAAATTTGAGTTACTGACCCAATCCATAATTCTAATATCCAAAGTGATTAACAATTGAGATTAGATCTCATCATCACTTGAGATCAATAGTTGAAATTCATCTAATTTACTAATGCAAATAACCTTTGCATTTCGTTAGATTAACTCACTTTTTCTTATAAAAGTCAATTTCTTTAATAATTAAAGTAATTGCTAAGGTTAAGAGACAATTAGGCAACTTCCACACGTATAGACACTTAGATTTGCGCAGAAGTACTTGCCTGAGCTACAAACATCAACAAAAGCATGGTGAAATATCCTTCTAAGTCAACCAACTTCCAATGCTCATCCTCTTTTTGTGCAATGACTTAAAAAAGGTTGGGCATGCACCTTCAAAAAGGTGACATCATGCTAACAACTCCAAAATCATATGAAATAATGGCCCAACACATCTAAATCATGTCCCCGAAGAGGGCCCATAGCGATGCCTTGGGTCAAGGCACTCCATGAAGCATAGGAGATGCTTCCAGAAGTCAAACTTTGGGTCATAAAACCCCCAGCCAACCAAGTAACGTCAATATATAATGGAAAACAACCCTCATCTTAGCTCACTTCTTTTTTATGTGAAGGCTTCAAGCAAGTCCACATCATCCAAGCCATATCAAGAGAGTGCCATCTCATCCCAATCACCGCTCCAAGTCATCAAATATTAGAATAATAGTAAATACAACACAACTACCATGTGTGCAAATTGACTCTCCATAATAGCTCCTAAGGTAACAAATAAGGACAACGCTCATTGGTGTTATATATGGCATGAATAGGAGTTGCCCAAGTGTTGATAACAACCCTGAAACTGCCTTGGGAGGTGTGCCCAATGTCATGAACAATGTGAATTGCCTTGGGAAACGTGAAAGTGCCCAAAAACCAGAAGTCAACCAGCCCATCCATGAGAGCTAGTCCATGTCATTAGTTTGTCGTGCTTATCAAGATGCCAGTGAAAGTGCAAAATTTTACTATAGATACCCTTTCTAAAAGGAGGGGTAACACACTCTATTGGTCCATGATCTCTATTTAAGGAGCATGGAGGGTCATTTGTCAATGATCAATTATGAGAAAATCAAATGTAAATGTTTTTCTTCCTTTTGCATTAATACATTGCTTCAAGTGGCAACGTTGGCTAGGGCTGTGGACTGTTTGAGGGTTTTAACCACATAATACATTGGTGTATTGATCCTTGATCTGTTTATGTTAGTGGTTGCTTAAGATGTTTGACATGTCTGTCAATAACTTGTTTAGTTGGACATTGGTCTTGTTGGAAAGATGAAGAAGAATACCAAGAAAGGCTTCAAGATGAAGGATGGGATAGATACAGGAAAGATAGACTTGAGTAAGGTGATGTACTTTTGATTTCATGGGATGGGACTTTAAGAAAGCTAGTGTCCATAGAAGAAGAAGGGAAAGGGTGAAAGACATGTTGCTGCTAGGATTGCTACAGGTGTACAAGAGATGAATTCTTAGTTTGAGACAACCTTTTCCATGACTTCTTGTTTATCTTCTAACACCATGTTTAGTGTTAGTTGGTATGTGGATAGTAGAGCTTCAAGACATGTGACATATGATAGGTCTCTATTAAGTAGGATATAGGAGCAAGAGGAATGAATGATTGTGGAGCTTAGAAATGATGCACTTACCTTGCTAAAGCAATTGGTTCCATTTCCTTTTGGATTCCTTTCGCTGATGTTCTTGAAATGGATCACATTTTATTGGTCCCTAGTTTGAGGAGGAGCCTCCTTTTAGTTTCTTGTATGATATGTATACATTGGAGGTTTTTCTTTGGGGGATGACAAGACACCATTAATGGTTGTAATATAGTTAGTCTAAGGACTTTGGCAAGAGGGGTGAGAAAGGTGGTGTTTATAGTTTACTTGCTGATCTAGTGGCACATGTACATTCTAGTGGGAGGCTAGAAGAGCCTTCTAGCTTTGAGGAATCACATGCATGTTGAGAGGTCATAGATCCAAGTTCAACATGGATTGTAGATGCTTTGATAGGATCTTGTGTTGATGAGGATGTGAGCTCCTTCAATTCATAGGATTCTCTTGCAGTGATAGAGGAGAATGTGGAGGTTTCAATTCTAGATATGGAGGTTCAAGAGCATGTAGGAGTGCCCAAATATTTAGTGAGGTGAGTTTACCTTTCTAGGAGATATGCTAGTCATGTTGCATTGGTTTCTTCCATGTGTGAGAGTTCTAGTTGTTGTACGAAGGAGGAGAGGTGTGATGATGAGATCAATTTCAACCACGAACCTTGTAGTTTTTCATGGGAGGAGAGGTCTCATACTTCGATGGAGGATGATGCTTACATAGATTCCGAAATCGCAACTGATGGAAGTATTATAGAGTATAAAGCTAGGGATCATGGATTCTCTCAGATAGAGGGAGTTGACCATGATGTTACTATTACGCCAGGAGACTCTCTGTGATGCAGGAAAGTGTTCCCTCTGTGGACAGAGGCAACCCCTCTAGCCCTAGAGGGGGTCTAGTCACAACGAAGATAGATCAACAATAGATTTCCTTAAACAGTCATTGTTGGAGGCCTACCTCAACCGGTGATCGATGAAGTTTCGTTGCGCTGCTCCAGCTTCCGTTTCCTTCTCCTCAACGAGTGATCCACCTGAAACAATGCAAAGAAAATACAACAAAGCATGTAACTAGAAAATAACAATGATCTATTTACTCACAAAGTCAATTACATACAAGACATAGGAAAACATCATTGATTGTATTAATGATAAAATGAGAGCAAGCTTACAATCGAGTCTTGACGTCACAAGCCTTCTCAGAGGATCCAGCCAGTATGTTTCTCAAGCATTCACTCTTCAAGGATGAATCTCCCAACATGCAATGTCTCTCTCTCACTCATAAGCTTTAACACAAAGTTAAGGGCACTCCATAACCTTCCACAAGCTATCAACAATCCCACACTTGTCACACTCACACCAAAGCTATCTACCAAACTCAAAAGCAACAACAGCACTGTACAACCAAAAGAACTGCAAAAACTAGCAGATCATAGCAATGGTGAGTGATTTTATAGGAGAAGGAGTCTCCATGAAATAAGGGAGAGCGAGCTTATTCTCAAGGGAGGTTGCACAAATGACGGAACCACCATCCCAGAGGCGGAAAGGCGACCCAAACTGACCCGACAACCAGGTCTAGAGACGTCCAGAAGGCTGATTGTTTGAACTAATTCGCCAAATCTAGATCGTCGCGGGTCATGAACTGGGGACTAGCGACGACGTCGCAACAATACAGTGCATGACAGGGAATCGTTGCGGATTTTAAGGGTTTACTAGCGACGATGCACGAACTTAGTCAAAAAGGGTCAATCTTCAGCATTAGAGAGCATTTGCTTCATCTTCTTGCATAAGTGGGAAGATATGAACATGTTTATCTGATACATGACACAATAAAGGGACTGAGATGAGGACAGTGACAAATTGCTCTGTAACAGATGCCCCCTAAAGCATGAAGCCCGAGAGAGTGGGAGGGGTGAAATGCTTTACGAAATTGTTTGAATTGGGACACCACCTTGAAGAACCTGCAGGGGCAAGTACAACTGATATCTGTGATAGTGAAATACATATAGTCTAGGCATGGGCGCAACCATCCGTAAGACATATAAACTTGGTTTGTGGTATGGATGCAGCCACCCAATTAATGAGACCATAATAATGACAAAGGTATGGTCGCAGCCATCCATGAAGACTCAGGCATGGTAGCAGCCATCCGTCAATGAGTCATATATGTAATCATGAACCAATCCATGCAACCCGAACATCTGTAATCTTAGCTTGGGGTCTTGAAACCCAACCGATCATAGTACAAATTCTATCACGTGAACAGATGTGCTGAAGTCGAACATGATAGAAAGTCGCTTGATTACCGGTCAATGATGAAAACCGTTAACAAGCGCGAGAGAAACCACCAATAATGCCAATGGCTCTCAAGGTACTGTCTAGTACAATCCACTAAGTGTGGAATCACCCAATCGAAGACCAACGAGGGAAGTCTGTCGTCAGGCGCGAAGAACTTGCCATTGAGGCATGCAAGCTCCAAGGTACTGAAAGGGATCTCTAGATCAATCTCCTGGATAATGAGCTGGTGTTGACAGGAGACGATCTATCACAGGAGGGCCATAATGTTTCCCCCATCAACGACACAAGATAAGGAACAAGTGATAGATGGCGAAACAGAGTATCAGAAGAGGAGGTAAGGATGTGAACTGCAGAAGGAATATTCTCTTGAACATATCGGCGACATGACACTGGAATGAGGGAGCATTTTGGTACCAAAGGATCAGAGGCTTGATGGAGACAACATGGATCAGATGGAAAAATGACAACCCAAAACCCCAAAAGGCCAAATGACGATGTGTGGATATCCCGACCCAACAAGAAGCAAGAGTGTCGATGTTCAAGAGTGACTAGCTGCCGCAGATAACTAATGATGACTTCCAAATTTTCCCCCCACCATTTCTGGCAAGTACTTCAATTATTTTTGAAAACAAGCTTGAAGGGGATAGCATATGCTTGTAATATAAGTTCGACCTTCGGTCGAATCCAACCTAGTATTAGTTTAACGAGCCCTAGGGAGGAAAAGCTCGAGTCTCGTCATGGTGATGAGTCCAATGTCGTCAGGGTTTAACGAGTCCAACATAGGTAAAACTCGGAGTCTTTTTCATGTTTAGAGAGTTTGAAAAAGACACGGAAAAGAAAACTCCAAGGGGGTCATTTTTCGTAGATTTGTCCCTCGAGCCCGAAAAAGTATAAAATAATACTCGAGAGAACCGCTTGACCATTATGATCAAGGAGTACTTTTCGTAATTAATGACATCGATCTGAAAGAGTAGAAAAGCGATCGAAGACATGCTGTTTCGTAACCAATATCGAACTCGAAATGACAAAAGTTCGGCAATCTTTTCATGTTTATACGGTCAGAAAAGAGCTGAAAGTGGACCGCCTTTTATTTCGTTTAACGAGTCAAAAAGGAAAAACTTGGCAATCTTTTCATATTTTACGAGTCAAAAAAGATCTTAAAGGTGACTCGTCCTAGAGGAACGATTGGTATAAAGGGTAGCAACTGGTTCCAGAAAAGGAGGAACTGCTCAAAACATGTAATGGTCAAGAGGCTGGCTAATAAAACCACTCATCCAGTTCCTCAGGAAAGGAAAAGCAACCAAGTGAAAGCATATGATCGGCCAAAGAAATGGTGGTGGTGGAATGAAAAAACCAAGGCTCATCTAGTAGAATTTAGCTGGTAAAAAGGCAATCACGAGATGTAAACCGAGTATGGGTTCATTTTTACACAAGCTTGAACCATGGAGAACTCTACTTGGATTCGGTTTCATGTTTACACAAGCTTGAAACGAAAAAACTATGCTTGTTATGAGTTCGCATGTCCCCAGCATAATGATGCAATTCAAGGTACATGCCCCCCAAGCTTCATTGCATTCAACGAGGTGGATGGAATGAAGGTTCACTTTCAAGATCTTGGAAAGACTCGACGTGGATTTTACGAGATCTTAATCAAAGACTCGATTTGGAAAGGGAGTTGTTTCATGTTTTAATGAGGTTGACACGGTGAAAGAAATATCCTCATAATCCTTGTTTCATTTTTTAATGAGATTGACACAAGATAATAACCGTCCTCGGACACCTTGTTTCATTTTTTAACGAGGTTGACACAAGATAAGAACTATCCTCGGAACTCCTGTTCATGGGCCATATGAGAACATGGCTCCCAAGAGGTCTTCCGGGATGGAAGAAACACACTTTGGGAGAAACACATGTCATGAGGCACTAATGACAGATCGGGGTTCCAATGCCCCCAGTACATGATGTACGAGACCATTTGCATGATCATCAGCAGAGGCGGAGACGGAACGGGTAGCCACATAATTGACCTGTGGCAAGGAAGGTACTGCTTGCGAGCAAGAACCGATAGGGGATGACGGCTGCACCGGGGGACTAAAGAATGATAATTGATCGATGGTCACCATTCTTCCATTGTGTGGAAAGTAGACCACATGAAAAAGTGAAGAGACAAGGGCCCGCATGGCATAAACATAGTCACGGCCAAGGAGAACATTGAAATCTAAAGCACCTTGGACAACCATTACGTCTATATAGACGGTTTTGCCTCCCAAAGTAACAAAAAACTTCGGAAGGATGCCCAAAGGTCAGCTGGTTCCTCTGTCAAATGCCAACAGATTATGCGCGACCGGCACAAGCTGCGGGGAGCCCAAAGCTTGCCAAGTAGTGAAGGGCATGAGGCTAACCGATGCACTCTCATCCAAGACAGTGCCAAGTACTGCCTTATCATAGGCATGTACGGTAATCTGGAAAGGCATGTAGGATGGAAGGCGAAATGCAGTCAAATGACTCTAGTTGAATGAAACGACTGAACTACTTGGTGGGGGTATCATATGATTGCCCTCATTCTCTACAGGAACCGAAGGAGGACTCTTTTGATCAGCGGGGATAAGAGGGTCGTTCTCGGACTCAAAAGAATCTGATGAGACGAGAAGAACATGAGCAGTAGAATCATGACGCTCTTCCAGAACAGAGTGATCAACAGGTGTTGAACCCAAGTCGACACTCTCTCCGACCAATGGTTGGTCTGGAGTAGGCTTAGCACAGCCAGGTTCGGAAAGAGGACAGACAAGAGAAGAATCTAAGTCAATCTCTTTGTCAACAGGGAGAGGGTCTGAAGAGAGCCTCTGATAACCAACGGGAAGTAGAGGCGAAGAAGCTGTAAGACTTTCCAAAACGGCGGAAGCTTTATCCATGAGTGGACAAAGGTGAAGGGGATGGTTTCCTTCACATAGCCTGCAGGGGAATTGAATCTTCCCTTTCTTCTTACCACTGCCAGTTGATAGGATAGCATTGTCGTGAGCTTCAGAGGACGACGAGGGATGAGCTGGATCGTGAGACCATACTTCCAAAATCCTAGGGATGCTAGGACAATCACGAAGAAGATGGTCACCCTTGCACAATTTACAAGGAAACTTAACCTTCCATGGAGGAGCAGAAGGTGGTCTGACCTGAGATGTACTTGGAGCAATAGTTGCACAGGTGGCCTCGCGCTTATCGAACTTCCTCTTCTTCGTCATCATCATCTTCTTCTTCTTCTTAGTCTCCTGGTTACTAGATATGGAACTTTCACCAGGCGAAGGAGGAGAGGAAGGTGGAGAAACAGGGGAAGAAGGCGCAGGCTGAGCCTTGGAATCAACATGTCGTGGTTCAGACGAAGGAGACGATGGAACAGGAGTCATGACGCTCGGGACCACCAAGGTTGAAAACAACCACACGGGCAAACCGATGGTTAACCCAGGCAAAGATAATGTTGCCATATATGGAGCACCAACATTTCGAAATGGAGGAAACGGACTAGGGTTTCCATTTGGGGGAAGACCTTGGCCGGTAGGCTCGGGGAATGTGGCCATCGAGAACGAGCCTGAAAAACATTCTTATCACAACCAAGAACTCAAACTGTTACCAGGAATATTTCGTGGGCAGTAAATTTTATGACGCAAGAACAAAACTTGACCTTTTTATGTTTCAAGAGTTGAGAAAAGGACGAAAAGGTGACTCTATCTCTTTTGAGGTTTAATGAGCTTGAAAGGACAAGTGCTCAGAAAGACCTTTTCTTTTAGGGAGTCCGAAAAGGAACGAAAGTGACTACTCTGGAGAACTAGGCAAAAGGTTTACCAAACAACTCGTAAAATTGCATATACACCTTGGCGATCATATGAAAACCAAGGACTTTCCGTACGGCAGTCAATCTTCTCGAATGTTGTGTTTGGTGCATTACGGTTTGCAAGGCGGCATATACGGTTTCCTAAGGATATAGGATGATAACCTAGTGGGGTCTCCCAACATATACTCAACGGTACTAGGAGCGCAAGTCCGTACTAGCAACTATTGATTCACAGAAGGAGGAATCACCCAACCTTAAGTGAAAGCAATAGTGACTGGGTTTAACGATGTCGGAGCACGTCTCTAGCCTAGACCTCTAAATAATGTGCGTTATGTTCCAATGCGTTGTTAGGTTTATTCAGTTCATTTTAGAGTTGATCTTGAATTATGTTTCAGTTTCCAGGCCTTACCGTATGTATGTCAAAACTTAGGATGCGACTAGAATGAATAAAGCACCTTTCATTTCGATGAACTCCTACTTACAGAAGGGCAGAGCGATCATTCTCAGATCAAGACAAAACCAAGGCCAACAAATGCAGTCACTCAAGAGACACAATGTACCAACACCTTAATCCCTGCAGTGCATCAGTACTACTAATGAGAGATTTAAAATTTGCTTTCTAATTTTTCGAGCATGAAAAACTTGAAATGCAAAATACACTTTCACTTTTGTATACTAATGAATGCAATCTTTTGATTTTGATAGCTTTGAATCCTAAAGAAAGAAACAAGCAAGCGTGCAATTGATCGACCCAAACCACTGTAATCTATGTCTGGTAGTGAAACAATTGAATCAACATGGAAATTGGTTCAACAAATAACACTAAACATCAATCAACAAGAAACAAGCAATGAAAAGACTTCAAGCACACCGATAGGAGAGTTGCAGATGAATCTTGAATAGACAAGTAACCAAGCCAAATAATTCAAAATTTGAAAAACTAGGTCAGAAAGCCAAAAGACAAGATTCACTTTAATGAAATCGAAAAGTGAGCACCTTAGCTAAAAGCAATTAAAACAAGCTAATAGGTGAGAGAAGGATGACAAGGGATGAACCAGACTGATGAATTTAGGAGCCAGAATTGAAAAAACAATTCTACAAGAATTGTCATGGGTGCACCACAAGCAACTAGTGCCGATTAGCCACTAGCCATAGCAACAGAGCGACGTCGTCGCGGAGGTACACGTCTTTCACACGACGGTAAGTTGTTGCCACTTTGTGTGACAGGATTTAGCGACACAGATTTACAAAATAGAGACAACGCGACGTCTGCGCGACTGTTTAAAATTTTTTAGCGATATTCTTAAAAACAATGAAAGGCAAAGAAAAACTCCCAAACAAAGACCAGTCTATTGTTACAAGCAACAAAGGGATTTCCCAGATTGACCCAGGTAACCCAGAAAACTGATGGTTCAATCCCAAATCCAAAAGACACTGACTCAAAATGAAGCAAAAGCAATCAAGAGAAAAACATATGACAGACTCCCCAGTGGAATCGCCAACTTGTGATGCAGGAAAGTGTTCCCTTTGCGGACAAAGGCAACCCTTCTAGCCCTAGAGTGGATCTAGTCACAATGAAGACAGATCAAGAATAGATTTCCTTAAACAGTCATTGTTGAAGGCTTACCTCAATCGGTAGTTGATGAATTTTCGTTGCGCTGCTCCAGCTTCCATTTCCTTCTCCTCAACGAGTGATCGACTTGAAACAATGCAAAGAAAATACAACAAAGCACGTAACTGGAGAACAAACAATGATCTATTTACTCACAAAGTCAAGAAGTCATGAGCTATCAAGTAAATTACATACAAGACATAGGAAAACATCATTGATTGTATTAATGATAAAATGAGAGCAAGCTTACAACCAAGTCTTGACGTCACAAGCCTTCTCAGAGGATCCAACCAGTATGTTTCTCAAGCATTCACTCTTCAAGGATGAATCTCCCAACATACAATGTCTCTCTCACTCATAAGCTTTAACACAAAGTTAAGGGCACTCCACAACCTTCCACAAGCTATCAATAATCCCACACTTGTCACAATCCCACACTTGTCAAGCTATCTACCAAACTCAAAAGCAACAACAGCACTGTACAACCAAAAGAACTCCAAAAACTAGCAGATCATAGCAATGGTGAGTGATTTTATAGGAGGAGTCTCCATGAAATGAAGGAGAGGGAGCTTATCCTCAAGGGAGGTTGCACAAATGACGAAACCATCATCCCAGAGGAGGAAAAGCGACCCAAATTGACCCAACAACCAGGTCTAGAGACGTCCAGAAGGCCGACTGTTTGAACTAATTTGCCAAATCTAGATCGTTGTGGGTCATGAACTGGGGACTAGCGATGACGTTGCAACGATACAGTGCATGATAGGGAATCGTCGCGGATTTTAAGGGTTTACTAGCGACGATGCAGGAACTTAGTAAAAAAGGGTCAATCTTCAGCATTAGAGAGCATTTGCTTAATCTTCTTGCATAAGTGGGAAGATATGAACATGTTTATTTGATACATGACATAGCAGAGGGACTGAGATGAGGACAGTGACAAATTACTGTGTAACACTCTCAAGATGAGGGAGTTCACCTAGTCCATGTTTTGCTAGCGGGCAAAATATTTGGGGTGAATGAGAGGGACTCGTATGTATAGGATGATGATGGTATTGCATGTATTGTTACCTGTATTATGAGCATTATCTTCCAGAATCAAGGATTTGATTGGTATGGATTTCTATCTTTGTAACTTTGATAGTTGTGATACAATTGTCTTCATCTTGCATGGAGATGTGATCTTCTCTACAGGATGTGCAAGACAACTCATGATGTAGTGTGCATTGATTTTGGCTCGTGATGCTGACTTAGAGGATGATGGAATTGGGCATGTTTCTTTTGTTTGAAAGAGATATAACTTCATATTCATAGGTTTTAATTGTTCATTTGGAGGATTGAGACGTTGTTATAACATCAATGATAGGTTGTTTACATATGTAGTGGTTGATTTTGGGGACTACAATAGGTATAGATTTGTAGGTAATAGATTTGGTGGAGTTGTAGAACGAGTTGATAGGTGATGGTGTAAACACTTCCATTGTAAAGAATGAGTGTTAACTTTTGAGGTTACTTTGTGTTATATCCCAAGTTGTCACTTATAGTGTAAAAGTACCAACCACAAAGTGAAACCCTAGGGGCAACTTAGAAAGACTACTCATTGTCACCTTGGCAGTACTTTCCTTCTCTTTAGGTTGGCTCTCCTCTAGCATAAGAGGGGAATCTCTAAAGACTAAGTCTTAGAGAAGGATAATGATTGGAGAGCTCTCTAGGGCTTGTTACGGCTCAATTTAGCAGGGGTCTTAGGAGGGGGTTCCTATAGAGCAACTATTAGGTCAAATGGCAACAATGAAGCAATAGCCGACTGCCAACTCAGCTAAAGCTCCCTTCTGTTTACGGACTTTCACTGATGGGAGGAGTCTCGATATTAAGGAAATCACTAAGAATAATGTATCAATGGTGTGGAGGCAGTGATTTCAAGAGCCTATTCAAAGGAGAGACTCTAATGATAGGGCCTGCTTGCTTTAGAAGTGTTGTTGCACAAAGTGTTTAAGCACCGGGACAATGCTCAGAGTAAGGGCTGTCTCTCTTAATCCTTTCTCACTCCATTTAAACTCTCTCCTAGACAAGTCAAGGGGTTAGTCCCAAAAATAAATGGATAAGGATAAACAGTGAAACACAGGCTTTAGGAGATTTTAAGGATGAACAACTTGATGAATTGTAAATGAGTCTTGATTAACTTAGATAAATAGATTAAACGCTAATGTAATGAAGACACGACCACAAGATAGAAACAATTATAGACTAGTGCCTTTATGTTCAATTAACCGTAGATTAAGTAAGAAAACAAGTTATCCAGAACAATTTTCCAATATTTGACGAATAGTGACAATTATGAATGATCAAAGTAAATGCCCAAAACTGCAATATGCAAGAGATTCTAGATTTAAGATAATTTTCATTAATGACCCAAATCTAGAATTAATTAACTTTCTCCAACAGTCAATATGATTTAAAACGTTTATCACATTTGACAATAGAGAAATATCAAAAATGCATTTAATCACCAAATAACACTAAGGAACTTTGTTAAAATTGGCAACTAGGGCCAAACTCCATGTGGGTTATCTTATTTATGGCAGCTGATATTTTTCTTAGATCTCTCTCATTGAGAGGTGTAGGATTGATCTAAGATCATCCGATTCCGATAAGTATTCATGGAGCTATGAATTTATTTGTGTTATAAGACAATTCGTCAAGGTCGGCCAACAACCAAATAAACCCCACATGTGCTTAACGTTTTAGTATAAAAAGAGATGACTTGAGAGTCATTTCACACACACTTCTATCTTGATTTCTCTCTACTTGTCTTGGGTTTTAGTGGAAGATAAATCTAGGAGGAGGATGCCCTAGTTGTAGTCCTAAAGGATGTCTAGCCGCAATCTGCCCTAACCAAGAAGATGTAGTCATGTAGTAAAGGAGATAGCCCTAAGCTAGAGGCAAGGGAACTCAGTCTTAACCGCAACAAAGGAGAGATGAACAACGTGGGTATAGAGGCTTGTTTTGAAGAGGCCTAACACTGTCTTGAAGGAGAAGCCTCAATGCTGTAAAGGAGGCTCCCACAACGTAGTTTAGAGGAGGCCTCTACAAGCTCTAGTCGCTGTCCAAACAAGTGCCACAAGCCGGTGTTTTAGATTGACCCTAACCACAGTCCTAGGTTGCCCTAACCAATAAGAGGGACAAAACAGCGTGGGATGTTTTAGGGTCATTTTATGAAGACCGAATCGCTGTTAGAAAGGGCCGAGGTACCTTCCTTGAGGGCCAAGCTAGAGGAGGCCTGCTTTGGGTTTGATATGTGGGCCGTAAAGCTACAACAAGGTTGTGTGGTAGGCCGCAGGCCATACCACCACAGCAAGGGACAATGTGGGCAGTTTTGGAGTCATGTTATGCCCTACTCTTTAGTGTGAAGGCAGAGGATTCACACTAGGGAAGGCTGCTGAGATTAAGGGTTGTTTGGGTGACTGTTTGAGGGCTGTCACAATAGTCTGAGGTGCCCTAACCAGTCACCATCACAAAAGCAAGGTACAACAAGCATGCAAGGTACAACAAGCATGCAAGGGACAACAAGCAAGCAAGGGACAGAACGCATGCAAGGGACAACAAGCAAGCAAGGTACAACAAGTATGCAAGGTACAACAAGCATGCAAGGTACAACAAGCAAGCAAGGTGCAGCAAGCACATGATGGCAAGCATGGCGCTGCAAGCACATTAGGACACGGCAAGCATAGTGTTGCAAACGCATTGGGACAGTATGGTAAGCAAGGTGCAACAAGCACATAGGATAGTATGGCAACATGGTGCAACAAGCACATGATGCAGTACAATTATGGGTACAATCATGATTGGTGAAGCATGATGCGATGCAACATAATGATGATGGGTGCATCATGATGACAATGTGCAGCGCAATGAAGGTGAAGGAGTCACCTTGGAGAATCAGTTGAAGCAGCATGTCTTCAATTGAGTTCAACTATCTCATGTATCATCTTCTTAGAGATGATCTATTCTCTTATTTAGATAAGTCAAAGAGTTGATTTCTGTTGTAAATGTACTCTCTCTCTCTGTGCTAAACTATTGAAGAACATATAAGAAGAATTGATCAAGGGTTTCCCCACTTTGGGGTTTGTCCCTGGCTAGTGCCACATCTTGTGTCCTCTTGTCTTGGCTTTTCTTCTGCGATCTATGCTTATGTTCTATTTGCAATTTACTTTAATGCTGATGTGATTGCTAATCTGGAAAAGATATTGAGCTAACTGTAAAAATTGAAATAAATTTCTCTAAGCATAGAACATACCTAAAATTAACATGGTATCAGAGCTGAGGTGAAGACAAAGCCCAAGCAAGAGTAAAAGAGCAATCACCGAAGATAGTTGGGAAAGGACAAAAGGATCAATGAATCCTCATCCCTCTTCAAATTCACCAAGGGTGAAGTCGAAGTAGAGGATATTATCATAATGGCGTAGTGGAAGTTTTTGATAGCCTTCATATCACTTCAATGGGAAGTCTGGATCTAAGGGTGGAAGGAAAGGCAGATGCCTTGGTTATAACAAGTCCGACCATTATGCGGAGGAGTGTCCGAATGGTAGGGACACATCACTTGATGATGATAACAATCATTCCAGGGACATCTTCAATGATCAGAGGAATCACTGGTAATGCAGGTCATCAAGGGAACGACTGACTCTTCAAAGAAAGCAAGGAACCCCAGGTATGAAGAATCAAGTGTTGTTTCTAATAAGATAAAGAAGCGTTATCTTGTATTGACCCTCTCCTTCAGATTCTTTGGGAATCTGGCTTATTGATTGTAGTGCTTCAAGTTCAAGGCACTTCATCGGATAGAAGGGTGCTCTCTCTAATTTAGTAGAGATGGAAACAATTGTGGGATGATACTTGGAGCCGATGCCACTTATCCCGGAAAGGGTGTAGGGAATGTTACCCCTCAATTGAATGAGAGTAACTCGATTCATTTACAAGAATCTCTTTTGTGTATCTGATTGCAAGAAGAACCTGGTGACCATTTCGGAAATGGAAGTCAAAGGTTTCAGGGTAGCATTCATCGATGGAAAGGTACGTATTTGAAAATACAAATTTTCAAAGATGCTTTTGAGTTCAGGGTTGTATCAAGTTGCAAGAAGTCCATTGGGGATGATCTCAATTGTCACATCTCATCTATAGCACCAAAGGTCTACTTATTATGGGACCCTACCCAATGTGAGTCAAATGGTGACATGGATGCCTGAATTCAAGAAGAGCATGAAGGTCCATGTCTGAGATGTACCGAACGAAAATCTTACAAGGGGACCATTCTCCTCATGTAGCAGGTCCACAGGTTTGGAACAACCCGAGGGGTTTGAGATTCATGATCGGGAATCTCATGTGTGCAGGTGGAAGAAAGCCCTCTATGGCTTGAAGCAAAACACCCTGGGCTTAGTGTGAGAGGATTGATAGCTGTCTAATGAAGCTGAGATTCACTAGGAGTGAAGCCGATCCAAACCATTGCTTGAAGGTTATGGATGATAAACGTCTCATAACGGCACCTTCTGAGGACGACCTCTTTCTGACAGGTGCAGACCCTCTCATTTGCAAAAGTAAGAGGGAGTTGGATTCCGGATTTGGAATGGTGAATTGCAAACCTGCGACTACCTCGATGGATCTTAACTTTCAGAAGTTATATGGTAAGGATACCAGACTTGTTTTGGGAAATGCCTCTGAGTCTTACAAACTCATACTAGCATTGATGTTCTTAGCGAACTCCCGTCCGGATATATGGTTTGCAGTTACCATGTTGGGCTCATATTTGGTTGAGCCTCACTGGATTAATGCCAAGAATCATTTGAGATATCTTCAGGGCAAAATCTCTCATGAATTGAGATACATTGTTGGAAATGTGAAGCTGCATGATTATTCTGATGATGATTAGGCAGGCAGTGTGGAGGATTGCAAGAGCACTTCTGGGTGCTGACTTTCTTTGGGTTCTGCTCGATATCCTGGATGAGCAGGAAACATAAGACGGTTTCTTTGAGCACCGCTGAGATTGAATACATAGCTATGAGTATGATCTTGTGTGAAGCTGCCTGGTTCTGGAAACTCTTCAGTGAGCTGTTTGTACACATGATGGATACCATCGTGATCTTTTGTGTCAACCAGGGGGGGATTTGATTGTTGAGGAATCCCGTATTCTATGATTGCTCCAGCATATAGACATCAGATATGACCTTATCTGGGATATGGTACGTCGATGAGTGATGAGGCTCCATCGCATTGAGACTGATGTACAAGTCACAAACATTATGTTGAAGCCCTGGGAAAGGTCAATTTGTGACTTTCCCAAACGACTTGGAGTCGTTGAGAGACCCTCTTATGAGGATCCTGCATGATGCATGCATTGAGCTCTGGGAGCTCCGGGGGGCTTGGAGTACTTCTTGGAGCAACAAGCGACCATAGGGCGACTCAACCTCCCCTAATGGTGCACTGTGTATAGGGTGAATGGTTCAACCTTCCCTTGTGATACCCCGTGGCGACTTATGGACATGATGAGTGGTTCTTCTGTCGAGGCATCTCACCCATGCAGTCTGGGACTCATGGGAAGTACCTTTCATCTGGCCAATGAGTAGGGAAATGGGGTTAGGGACCATAGTAGTACTATTGATGGACGCATCTTTGTATCTACCGTATTCCCTATGCTAGGATGACCTCCATTGATCTGGGACCAATGAAACTGATCTAGGATCAATATGAGTGGTTTGAGACACTCTCTTGTGATATTGATCTGGGATCAGTATGAGTGGTTTGAGACACTCTCTTGTGATATTGATCTGGGATCAATGAAACTGACTTCGGGTCAGTAAGAGTGACATAACTCACTCTCTTTTGGAACTGATATGGGACCAGTAAGAGTGGTATGACACACTCTCTTCATATGGAACTGACTTCGAGTCAGTAGAGAATGGTATGAGACATTCTTGATCAATTCTTCTTCTTCATGGTTCAGCTGAGCAAAGCAGTGAAGGGCATTGATGGTAGAGGTAGTATAGTCGGACAAATGGATCAGTGGGTGGAGTTTTTGCTAGTTGAGAGGGAGTGTTAAAATTGGCAACTAGGGCCAAACTCCATGTGGGTCATCTTATTTATGGCAGCTGATATTTTTCTTGGATCCCTCTCATCGAGAGATGTAGGATTGATCTAAAGATCATCCGATTTTGATAAGTATTCATGGAGTTATAAATTTATTTGTGTTATAAGACAATTCATCAAGGTCGGCCAACAACCAAATAAACCCCACATGTGCTCAACGTTTTAGTATAAAAGGAGATGACTTGAGAGTCATTTCACACACACTTCTATTTTTATTTCTCTCCACTTGTCTTGGGTTTTAGTGGAAGAGAAATCTAAGAGGAGGATGCCTTAGCCGCAGTCCTAAAGGATGCCCTAGCCACAGTCTACCCTAACCAAGAATATGTAGTCATGTAGTAAAGGAGATAGCCCTAAGCTAGATGCAGGGGAACTCAGTCTTAGCCGCAACAAAGGAGAGTTGAACAACATCAGTATAGAGGCCTGTTTTGAAGAGGCCTAACATTGTCCTAGAAGAGGCCTAATGCTGTCTTGAAGGAGAAGCCTCAACGCTGTAAAGGAGGCTCCCACAATGCAGTTTAGAGGAGGCCTCTACAAGCCTTAGTCACTGTCCAAACAAGTGCCACAAGCTGGTGTTTTAGAGTGACCCTAACTGCAGCCCTAGGTTGCCCTAACCAGTAAGAGGGACATAACAATGTGGGCTGTTTTAGGGTCATTTTATGAAGATTGAATTGCTATTAGAAAGGGCCGAGGTACCTTCCTTGAGGGCCGGGGTAGAGGAGGCCTGTTTTGGGTTTGATATGTGGGTCGTAAAGCTACAACAAGGCTGTGTGGTAGGCTGCAGGCCATACCACCACAACAAGGGACGATGTGGGTAGTTTTGGAGTCATGTTATGCCCTACTCTTCAGTGTGAAGGCAGAGGGTTCACACTAGGGAAGGTTGCTGAGATCAAGGGTTGTTTGGGTGACTGTTACAATAGTCTGAGGTGCCCTAACCAATCACCATCACAAAAGCAAGGTACAACAAGCATGCAAGGGACAACAAGCATGCAAGGTACAACAAGCAAGCAAGGTACAAGAAGCACATGATGGAAAGCATGGTGCTGCAAGCACATTGGGACAACATGGCAAGCATAGTGCTGCAAGCACATTGGGACAACATGGCAAGCATAGTGCTGCAAGCACATTGGGACAGTATGGTAAGCAAGGTGCAACAAGCACATAGGACAGTATGGCAACATGGTGTAGCAATGGCACATGATGTAGTACAATGATGGGTACAGTCATGATTGGTGAAGCATGATAAGATGCAGCATAGTGATGATCGGTGCAGCATGGTGCAACACGGTGAGGTGCAGCATGATGACAAGGTGCAACACAATGATAGGTGAAGGATTCACCTTGGAGAATCAATTGAAGCATCATGTCTTCAACTGAGTTCAACTCTCATGGATCATCTTCTTAGAGATGATCTATGCTCTTATTTAGATAAGTCAAAGAGTTGACCTCTGTTGTAAATGTACTATCTCTCTCTCTCTTTGCTGAACTATTGAAGAACATATAAGAATTGATCAAGGGTTTCCCCACATTGGGGTTTGTCCCTGGCTAGTGCCACATCTTGTGTGTTCTTGTCTTGGCTTGTCTTCTGATCTATGTTTATGTTCTACTTGCAATTTACTTTAATGTTGATGTGATTGCTAATCTGGAAAAGATATTGAGCTAATTGTGAAAATTGAAATAAATTGCTCTAAGCATAGAACATACCTAAAATTAACAAACTTCAAATTTAAATTTAAATTATTCCTTAGGCAATAACTTCAATGTGATAAATAAAGAAGTCGAACTAAATAAAAGGGTTAAAATTTTAAGTTTTTAATGGGCCATAGGCCACGATAAAATATTTAATGTAAAAGCGCAAATCCCTTTAATTCAATTCCTTCGTTACTAGAGAATTTTTTTTAGATTTTTTAAATGTTTAGATTTTTTTTTTATTTAAATTTTTTTGAATTTTTATAGTTTTTTTGAATCAAAAAATAAATCATAAATTAAAAAAAATAAAAATGAGATGAAAACGAATCAAAATAAAATTCAAAACAAATTCGAAAATCAATTAAAACAAATCCAAGTGAAAAAGAAAATCAAAATAAAAAAGAAAATTTAATAAATAAAGGTCAAAACCAAATTGAAAATCAACTAAAACAAATCCAAATGAGAAAAATTAAAAAATAAACATAAAAAAATAAAAAAAGAAACGAAATCGAATTTAAAAATATATATATAATATATATTAAACTAAACTAATGCATACATAAGAAAGTCGATAGACCAAATCTAAACCAACCCTAACAAATGAAAACCATAATGTAAAATAAAAATCGAATGCTTTGTTTGATGTTTCTGTAGGTGAGACGGAGGTGAGAGCAACTCGACGGTGACAGACAGAGTGGAGGATGAGAAGGTCTGCTCAACGGGTTTGATGGATTGGACAAAGCAGAGGAATGGACGTGGCAGATGGAGGAGGCAGCATGCAGGAGGAGAAGCCGCGAACAACGATGGATAGACGTAGAGTGAGGTAGCAGAAGTATGGAGGAGTTGTAGCAATGGGTAGGCAGGGTTTCTGAAACATGGGATGGACACAACAAGGAATGAGGAGCTAGCAGATGAAAGCTGGAGCTGCAGACTTAATGAGGGAACAAATGCATCGATGAGTGAAAGAAAGGTGCAGTCGAGGGTTTGAATGGAGGCTGTGGGCTAGCAAGGTGAGGATGCTAGTTCGGGCAGCAATAAAGGGAAACACAACAACGAATGGAAGTCGTGGAGCAAATGGGTAGCAAGAGGAGTACGCAGATTGAATGAATGGGAATAGCGTGAGGTATTAGTGAGGAAAACGCAGGCAAAGAGATATGGCAGCGAGGGCTGTAATTTTTTTCTTCGAAATTTGAACAATGAACCCAAAAACCCAGGCAACAAACCAATTTACAAAATGGTAGCACAGAAACCCTTTGAAAATTTTTTGGAAATATTAATTAAAATGTTAAATCCTTCTGCTTCAGATTTCTTAATGAAACCCTTACAAAAATCTCTAGATAAAAAAAAAAGTTAAATTTGTGGACTGCAAAATCTTTTGAATAATCTCCCTGTAAAATTATGCAAATAAAACCCCAGAGATCCAGATCTTACCCTCCAGGGCCTACATCTGGACTCTACACGGATTTTTTCCTCATATTTGTAGCTACAAGACAACAAGAAAACACCTAAATGATATATACAATGACTTAGAAAAACCCAAGTCAAAAAACCAAAAATAATTTACAGATCTATGCATAGGAATGACAGATCTATTATATTTGAGGAGTGTGAGTCCAACTCTGCTCCCATATATGATAATCTAAGGTTCTCAATAGCCAGATTTATCAATTTCGCATATAAAATTTTTTTAAAGTTTAAAGGAGGTGCTGGGTTCAAAACCCTTCATGCATCACCAGTAAAAAATCTTATGATAATCCCGAGATCAAATTAAGCTGGGCTCTTCAGAAAACACGGATCGGGAGTTGGCTGGTCCAACTAAAAACTTCCTTGAACGCCCGATGATCTAAAAATCAAGACTTTCCTACAAGACTCAATCCAACCATTAAAATAGAGCGAGAAAATGATAATAAAATTCAAATAAATAGAGATACCTGCTATTACATTCAAAATTTAGATTATCACTTAAACCCCAACGACTGAGCAAGATACCTATACTCAAATCACTCTTCATAAGCTATCATCAATGGCTAAAAATAAATTTATGCATGAAAATGACACATCTTACAGTATTTCCATGAAGAGTAACATCGACGAAAAATTAACCCGAAAGTCTTTCTTTATTATCAAAACAAACATTACACGAGAGCTTTTTGCTTAGCACACGACTCAAAGGTCGGATATATCAACTGACAAATGACCTTCTATTTAAAAATAAATCTTCCAATGGCTAGTTCGAGTGATCCTCGTCAAAGAAATTTCGACTGTTTTTTTTTTTCTCGGTAAAGACTAAATCTATTAAGTAAAATATAGTACAAACAGGAAAAGCAAAAAACCCACAGACTGGAAATGATGGATTCATCAACCTCGGTCCCGGAGGAAAGATACAAACACAGAGCTATAGGAAGAGCAAGAGACCGACAGACCGGAAATGATGGACTCATCAACCTCGGCCTCGGTGGAAAGATACAATCTCAGAGCTGCAACAGAAGATTCGAGAGCAAAGACTGACTATCAGGCTATTACCCCAGCGGGTCAGTAACTACACCACAATGTTTTTTCCCTTTCTTTTTGTTAACTTTTGTCCAGCCATCATGGGGAGAATGGGCTAGGACAACTTGAAGACTGGAGTTCTCTATCTCCGGGGACTCCTTCTCTGAATCGGAGGATGAAGTCTCATGGGGACGTTTCTGGGAGCTAGCTATGACATGGGTGTGCCCCATATTGTCCAGGGGCGGAACCATTGGCTGAGGCGTCTGATCTGGTTATGACTCGCTTTCCTCCTTTTCCATACTTGGGGAGCTGGAGCTTCCAGCTGGCGGCGGTGGACAGGGAGCCCAACGCTTGGGCTTGGAATGAGCGAAGAGGCCCTTTTTCGTTCTTGCTGACAGCGATGGGCAGGAGTTATGCAAGTGCCCTGTTAGGTGACAATGGCGGCATCGGAAGGCAGTGTTTTCGTACTCTATATACTGGGTCCAGACAAAGTCCTTGATCTTGAGATTGATGTATTCTGGCAATCCCTTGCTTAAATCAAGCTCCACACAAACTCTGGCATATGTATAGAGCCCTTGCCGCTCTCTCTTGTAATCTCCCGTTAGAAAGCGACCCAAGGCATTGCCTATTTGCTTATATACTTCTGTGCGCCACAGGTGAATTGGGAGATTTGGGAGTTTGATCCATACAGGGGCTTTAGTGATGACTGCTGAAGCTGGGTCAAAGTCTGGAAACCATGGAGTTAGGAAGAGGCCAGCTGAACCCATGAACCAAGGGCCTTCATCTAGGGCGTTGTAGCAGTGCTCGAGGTCATCGAATAGCACTATAAAATATCCCTTTGCACAGAAATAAACCTTGCAACGGTCAGTCCAGTTGTCCTTGATCCAGTCATAAAGATCCTGAGAGCGCGGCCAGAGCCCATTGAATCTGCAGATGATGGCCCTTTTAGCGAATTTTTGGGTGTCGTCTGCAAGATCAGGGTAGGAGATCTCAACAGAGGGAACTTCCTCCAATTTGTCAACCAAAAAAGGCTTGGGTTTGGGAGGTTCCGGGGTTGCTGGCATCTCAGGGCGGACAACAGCTTTGTAGGAGTTTGGAGGAGCAGAAGAGGATTGCCCTGCAGCTCCTCCTCTCAAACGAAAGGAGAACACTAGAGAGCTGTTGCTCTTTATGCTGTAAGAAGAGAGAGGAAGAGAATCTTCGAGCTGTTTACCTTGAAAGATAAGTCTCTGAAGGGCTGAGGGGATCCCAAGCCTATGCTCCAGATTATCTTTGAGATTCTGTACTAGATCTGTTGGATTTACCCATTGCATGACGGTTTTGCCCGAGATCTGTGCTATTTGAATCTGAAAGGGGGCAGAGGAATCTTTAGAAGAATTCTGGAGCAGCTTGGGGCCAGAGTCTTTTGAGTCTTCCGCCTCTTGACGCAGGGGGTTCCGTAAGTGAGAAGAAATCTTCTGCCTGAGATATATTTTGCCCCCACGCGGTTCTGCCTTGAAGGGATCTGTGGATCCTCTGTAAAAACGCTGCGTCAGGGTAAAAGAGGACCAGATCTGCGCAGTCGAGAGCAGAGAAATCCTTGAACATCGACTCTGTGCTCGGATATGGACTGGATCGCAGGGATCTGTGCCAAAACTGCGATGATTCTTTTGTATGTCAGATACTGTGCGCCCTCTTCTCAGTTGCTGCCTATTCCTTCCGATCTGTTGCCTGGGAGCTGTATAATCCTGGGTCTTGTTCCAAACGATTAGATCCGGCCAAGATCTACAGTGTATGGCTCTCAGATCTGGTAGATCCGACCCAGATCTGCCAAGATTGGGCCTTACGAATGTAAGGTGGGACGGATCTGCAGCCCGCAGCTCCCCAACCTTGCATGCAGAAATTACCAAGCGCTGGACTGGCAGCTTCCTTATCAGCAGCTCGGTGCTCTTCTGGTATTTTCGGATTTCACGGAGGGTGACGGTACCAGGCCTGAATCTGTGAGGCTTCTTGACTCCTCCTGTTGCTGGAGCAAATTTCCGCGCAGCCTTGTTTGCTAGCTGCTTCCTCGGTGCGTTCCCGCCTGTTGATTTACGAGCTGTCTGCTTTGTTCTCGCCATCTCTCTGAATTCTAAATCAATGTTATTTAAAGAAATTTCGACTGTTGATGAGGATCAAAATTTCTTTTATTCTTATCCGTCGAAATTTTAAATTCTTGAGGAAATTTGAATTTTTCAATTAAATGCATTTTAATTAATTCAAAAATTAAATTTTTGAATTAATTTCCTCAAAATTTTGACTTTGACTTAACCCTAGGGACCAAAGGCTTAAAATTTAGCAAAATAATTAATTTATCTTAGTTCCGAGACCTTTTAAATTTTGATTTTTAAGGACCAACGAATTTTGTCTTCGGAGAATTTAAATTTACCTAGGACCTAGAATTAATTAAATTTCTGGTTTAAGATTTTAATTAATTTTTGGCTAGAAAATTTAATTAATTAACCTATGAGGGGATGAATCATTTTTCCAACCCTCAAGACACTTTAAATCATGATTTTCATATTTGTTACATCATAAGGGGGAAAACCCATTTGTGATAGACCCTCACAGACTACCGATTTCTGCGACACAAATATAATCCAGCAGACCAAGCAATTTGTAATAAAATAACCTAACCAAATAGTTAGGATTATTCCCAAATCACTTTTACATAGACTCTATCTATAACACTAGGGCTCGCCTAAGATACCAATGACAAAATCTATTCCGGCTTTGGGGTAAAACTGTAGGAAAACTTTGCTGACCATCCGAGAATGGATCAGTGAGACAAAAAACTCCCGGAATGTAGATCGTTACCAGAAAAATAGGTTTACCTAGGTAATTACATACATGACACAAATCTGCTTAGATTATTTACATCATGTACATGCAAAATGGGTTTACATTATAACATGATCCTCAGGCTGATGATGATAGCTGGACGACATGAGCACATTGATCATGCGCTATCCCTTTTGCGAAAAAAGGAGGTGTACTGCTATGGGTCGTTGACATTTAGTGGTCAACAAGAAGCAAGATGAATAGTTCTCCAATGAGGGCTAGAAAGAGACCTAGACCCAGGGTTGAGGAGTATTTAATTGATATGAAATGCCCTAGACTTAAGATTCAAGAATCCTAGGAGAATAGGGTTCCCTAAGTAATCCTTGTGAAATTGGAGTGACAAGGTCGTGGGACTGCAAAGGAACCCTAGGGAGGCCCAAACAAGGTCAAGGGATTAAGGTGAAGCTTCGAACAAAGGGCCTTGACCAAGTGAGGGAAAAGAAAAGGATCAAAGAAATTATACTTGAAATGATCCTTGACAGAGCCACTAACCAAAGGAAACCTAGGGAGATTGGTTTTTGAGCTAGGGCTTGGCAAAACTTGAGATTCCACCATCGGAATGGCTTCAAAATTGGAGGACCTCTCAAGGACACACCAGCGCAACTCTAGACCAAATTTCATCAATTTTGGATGGCTACAATCAAATTCGTATGATGCCCTCGAGAGATTACTAGGGTTAGGGCTTTATTTTGAAGAAAAGATGAAAGGGCAGGATTAGGGTGACCACCAAAGGGATTAGAGGACTAGTGCCTTGTCTATTAGGCTTCATGGAGTCAGGATACACCAAGGTCTCGAATTTTGATATGCTAAGGAGCCCTAGATGACCTTTGTTAGCTTTTCCAAGTGCAACAACTAGGTCTTGGGGAGTTACACTTCGTTTTGCAAGATGGATGATGTTTGAAGGGTTGTTAAGCTCTTAGACCGCCTCTAGGAACATTCGCTCTCCCCCCAATGAGTAAAACATGCAATATATTGATTATTCAAGACTCATAAAAATTTTGCATCATTTAGGGCATGTACAAGAACAATGATAAATATTTCATGCATTAGACAAGCAACAAGATGAAATAGCATTAAAGTGTACTTACAAGAGAGACAAGAGTATAACCATTCATCATGCTCGCAGAAATAGAAGCTGAAAAGACAATAGCAAAAATCCAAACATCATAGTGCATCAAGATACTCCAATTTCGTCCAAGAAGAGCAAGTGCGAAAATCTTTTAGAGACAACAATCCAAATCGAAGTGATGATAAAATAAAATGATCATCACATCAATATATATCCTCCTCTAAGGGGTTCGATTTGCCTAATTAGGCCTAATGATGCCTCACCTAATAAAATAATGTGCAAAAATAATGTCACTTGGTGACAGGCCCACCAAGATAGCTCCATAATACGAAAATAAGCCTCTCAAGAGGGCAAAGTGATAGATACAATAGGTCAAAGGGCCATTGAAGATACTTGGTGGAGTCCAATATGTGCCAAAATGAATGAATGGGCTCCAAAAATAGTGATAGAGGGGGTGGCCCCTTGATATCCAAGAAAATGGCTTGTGGTGCCCCCAAGTGGCTATGAGGGGCACAAAACATCCTCATGGGTCTCCAAATGGATTGAACATGCCTGTATCCCATTTGTAAGGGCTAGAAGAATGATGCAAGCCCTCCCTTTGTCTCCCATGGTGAAACACATCCTCATCTAGGCCCTCGATCAACTGCCAAGTGTGTGGTGCAAGAGTGTAGCCGACTGGGCAAGGTGGTCCAAGTGCATCCCCATCATCAAATAAATGGAACACGAGAAAGCAATGAGTGGCATTGAAGGATCCCATGATGTGGTAATCTTCTCTTTGCTATGGCGGAGGCTCTTGGCTCTCAATGCTCACCGTAGAAATGCCAATATGACCCTTTGGAGGACTTGGACCCCATATAGGGAGACCAAGCCCATGATGAAGACCCACCTGCAATCCTGTATAAGATGCAATGTGTACCTTCACCTTCTAGTACAACAAATCATTAGTGCAATTGAGTAAATAAACTTACAAATCATGGAACCAAGTGGACACTTCATAGTGGCATGCCCTTCCATAATGGGCTTTAGAACATACAAGTGTCACCAAGTTCAAGAAGAAGGTTAACCAAGGACCCTATTAGGTGATTTCAACCTTTCAGGGGAGTGACATGTCTATGGTACATCCATCAAATGGCAGGTGGCATGTGATATAATGATGGAATGGAGTGGGGCATCTTGGGAAGGCTCCAAGCCACATGCCACAATACAAGGGTAGTTATAATGAGGGAAGCCCACACTTGGGTGAATGAATGTAGGAGAGAGCAATCATGGTACATGAGTTACCCCGACCTTTGTTTTTCTACCCTTTTTCATATACTTTTTGCCTTTTATTGATTTTTCTTTTGTAATTGGTTGAGGCTCCAGGGGATGAGAGCATGAAGTGCATGATATAACAATGAATACCCCTTTAGGGTTGGGCATTTCATTGCCCACCAGTAAAGGGTTGGGCATTTCATTGCCCACCAGGGGTTGGGACAATCATGGGTTCCTTAGTGATGTAGGGGGCTCATATAAGGGCCCTAGGAACTAGGATGATGGCCATAATGATAGGGGGTAGAGCTCATGTTGGCTTTTGCCCACGTGCTAAATATGTATGTTCCGACCATCTTTTGCATTTTGTGATACATTTCCTGTTGATGGTGGCCAAATTATGCTTTGTACTTTCTTTTAGCTGCATCAACCTCAGGGGCATTGTTCCAAGCCCGACCCAAAGTGTGAATAAGGGGAAGGGGAGGCTAACTCCTTGTGGACCCAATGGACAAATGTGGACCTAGATGGAAAATATGGTGAAAGGGGTTATAATGAGTGGAGGGGAGTGATGTACATGGTTTTGGGAAGCGGGACCACACAACCAAATTTGTGATTTCCCATGTAGTGCCACCCTTGTTGAAGTTTCTAAGTCTAACTGTTAGAAACCCTTCATGTACTTTACTGATTTATTCCTACCTACTTGTTCTGTTAATTAACAAGTTATTTTACCATGTAAATACTGGAAATAAATACAAGTACATGCTCAACACATTACAGATCATCAACTGAAGGAAACAGAAATAAGCACACAAGTGACATCGTTGTTTTTGGACTAATGTCCTCGGAAAAACCCAATGCGGGAAAACCGGTGCAGCGATCTGAAGGTTTGATTTATTAAGCAGTTTCAAAATACAATCTAGGTGCCAAATCCATCTCACCCAACAGAGAAAATCTTGGCAGTAGTACCTCTCTACTCGGAAGCAGATATTCCGGCTGAAACCCCGGATAAACACTCCGATGGCTCCACAACTCCAATTTGCCCCACAAGACCCCAACGTTAGCCTCTAGGGACTACATCAGCTCTCTCTGGCCCAACGTTAGCCCAACATCACTTTGGCTTGGCTTGTGTTAGCATCTGGAGGCATTGTGTCAGTCCTCTGGCCCTCTGCGTCACTCACAATGGCCCTTTGAGGCACTGCGCAACTCCTCGCTGCCTCTGCGTGAGCCCTGGCTGGCTCTATGTGAACCCTTGGCCTGGTTATGCGTCCCTCTCTCCAGCTACTGTGCTGATCCTCCCAATGCTATCTCTGCCTCTCTACTTCTGTATTCACTGCCCCTCAGCTGAAACTCTGTTCACTCTCTCAACTTTCTCAACAAACCTAGCTCCAGAAAGTCGAAATCTTGATCTCTTGGTGTGTTCTCCAAGTGACCCTCAAGCCTCCTCTTATACTTTTCTTGTTGACAATTCAACGACCGAGATTAAGTCCCTGATCAACGGCTAAGATTAGATCGGCTTTATCCATGACTTTTGGACCACTCTAACTCAGTTTTCTATTAATTCACATTAATATTTTATTTTCCCTAAGTTTAAAGTTACGGACTCCATTAAAAATATTAATTATTTTAATATCTCCCAAACTGGTTAGATTCTGCCCAAACCATTTCTGGGTATTAGAGATCTCATGTGCTTTAACCTCTCCACCAATTTTCGTGGCTAGAGCACATCCGTTATATAGGTTTTAATCTCGTACATAAATTACCTGCATATGAATTCTAAAACACAGAAAATAAACAATGCGAGAGCACAACACATAAAACGCATATACACAGAGATTTTCCCCTGGATCCCAAAACCGGGACTACCAACTTGATTTTTCATTATGTTCCTTTCAATGTTACAATACATATTTATACATGCCGAAGCATCCAATACCATGGACTGAAAACGATCACGTCCAAAACCATGGACCAAAAACCATCATGTCCAAAACCATGTGCGGAAATCGTGGACATAACCATAGGTAGGTCCGCCCAACCTAATATAGGGTCCAAAAAACAAAATTTTCTGGGGCGCTGCTTCGGACCCCATACAGGGGGGTTACTTGCACCCCTCAAATCCCCTGTGACCCCCCTGCTATGCAATCAACGCAATGAAGGGGGGGGGTCGCCACCCCCTCTCTAACCCCCCGGTTAACTACGTGGGCTAGTCGTGGAAAGAATATAACACAACCCAACATTCTCCCACTTGTTGTTTTCTTTCCACAGGGGGCCACAAGAGAGCTTAGTCATTTATCCACCCCTACAACGCCCATTGTTTTTCTACACCAAGATAACTTCTCAGAGCTCACAGATTTTGTCAATGCATTTGCAGTATTCTTCAAAGTGTCCACCTCTACCAGCAACACCTTTTTGTCTTCTATCATATGATTCATATCCCTCACAAAGTGATACTAAACATCAATGTGCTTTGTCTTTGAATGATATGCAGGGTTCTTTGCCAAGATAATTGCACTTTGGCTGTCATAGTCTATCCTTATAGCTCTTTGTACTAACCCCATACTTGAACATAATCTCTGCAACCAAACTGCTTCCTTGCTTGCATGAGTGGCTGCCATGTATTCTGCCTCTGTAGTTGATAGTGCCACTACAGTTTGTTTCTTATTTATCCAATTGACTGCACCTCCAAATAGGTTAAACACATACCCACTTGTAGATCTTCTCTGATCCAGATCTCCAACCCAGTCTGCATCAACAAAGCCACGAATATCCAGGACCCTGTCCAATCCTGGTCTTCCTTGGTAGCACAAACCATAAACACTAGTGCCACGCAAATACCTGAAAACCTGTTTCACTGTTGTCCAGTGCTCTTTCCCTGTTTTTGACATAAAACTGCTCAGTACTTCCCACTGCATGTGCAATGTCTGGTCTAGTAAAGACCATTGCATGCATTAGGCTACCGACTGCATTTGCATATGGAACACGGGTTATGTCCTCTTCCTCTTCTTGTGTCTTGGAACACTGTTCAGCAGATAACCTCACACCTACAGGAATAGGAACCTTCACCAATTTACTATCTTGCATATTAATCCTCTGCAGTATTATCTCGACACACTTCCTCTGGTTTAACCAGAGCTTCCTCTTTTTCCGGTCTCTTTTAATTTCCATGCCCAAAATATAGTTTGCAGCACCAAGATCTTTCATGTCGAATTTGGAGGACAATTGGGTCTTGAAATCCTGGATAATTTTTTTGTCATTTCCAACCAGCAACATATCATCCACATACAAGACCAGATAAATAACACGGTCACCAATTAATTTAAAATACACACAGTGATCTCCTTTGCTTTTGGTGAAGCCAAGTCCACGTATAAATGTATCAAATTTCTGATACCACATCCTTGGTGATTGTTTTAGCCCATACAGAGACTTCTTTAACTTGCATACCATTTCTTTCTTACCCTTCACCGCAAAACCTTCAGGTTGCTTCATGTAGATCTCCTTTTTCAGATCCCTGTGAATAAATGTTGTCTTCAGATCCATCTGTTCTACCTCAAAATCAAAAGTAATAGCAATAGATAAAAGTAATCTAATAGAAGTTACCTTGGAATAGGAGAAAAAATATCACCAAAATCAATTCCCAGCACCTGAGAATAACCTTTTGCTACCAAATGAGCTTTGTATTTCCCCACCTTTCCTTCTGCATTTGTCTTCTTCTTGAACACCCATTTGCTGCCAATGGGTTTCCTTCCAGCCAGCAACTCCACCAGATCCCAAGCCTCATTTTTGTACAAAGATG
>APFE031667975.1:0-17908 GCA_000404065.3 Pinus taeda
ACCCTATGAACACATCAATCCTATGCTCCTCTGGAATAATTTTTACCCTTATGTTCAATTTTTGGAACTCCTCAATGTGCTCCATTATTGAACCCTTTTGTTTGAGACTTATCAATTGGCTAAAAAAAGTGTTGCTTTTTGTATCCTCATAATGTGCTGTCAATTCTTCCATAAAAATTGCCCAAGTGATATTTTGTTTACGAGAGCAAAGCCATTGATACCATACAAACTGATTTGGTTCCAAATATAAAGTTGCAATACGTACCTTTTGTGTGTTTTGCACATTATTGAGATCGAAAATTTGCTCCATCTGTAATATCCATGTTGCAGGATCCTTGCCATCAAACTTCCTCATATCGATTTTTGGAATATGGTGGGTCTTCGATCCAACATTAGAGTCTATGGAATCATGATTAACAATTCTTTTGTTCTCATCATGAGTTTCCTTTAGTACCTTTTCACCATTAGTGACCATTCTTGTAGCAACTTATTCATATTTATCATCAATTCTTCCATCTTATCATCCATGCCATCAATTTTAGTGTCCATGCCATTCATCTTAGCTTCCATGCCATCCATCTTAGCTTCTACACATTTCTTTAAACAATCCAACTTGGCTTCTACACCTTTCTTTAAACCATCCATCTTAGCCTCTACATCTTTCATCTTGGATTCTGTTACTTTCTGTGCAAGTGACACTTGTTGCACTTGGTCTCATAATTTTGATATATCATGTTGCATTTCTTCCTCTTCTTCATGAGTCATGCTAGAGCTCTCAGGTTGCTTACTAGGTGTTTGCATTTTCTTTCCTCGGGGCATCAATTACCGATAATAATGCTTTACTATGCCCTTTGAATTCCTTCAAACTAATTTTTCAAACCAAGCTTAAGCAAAAATTTTAAAAAATACACACCTTTTTTCACTTTGTAGAAGCTTGATATTGAATCAGATGTATCTCTGCAATTTCGAATCATCTAGTTTTTAAATTGCGAACTATAGTAGCCCTCTGTGTCCTCTTTCCAATGCCACCAGACTGATCCAAATTGGATTCTCCAAGGAAGAGTTATGCACAATCTCCCAAGATGACCTAATTATAGACCTTTCTAGAAGAGCGAAATTATATGAAGTTTCACGTGTCACTATTTCAACCTATGGCACTGCAAATTATATACAAGAAACTACAGTCTGTTCTCTTTCTGTACCTTCTTAGAGAATTTCAATCTGATGCTCAGAGAGAAAGTTATGTCGATTTTCCCTAGGTCATCTGTTTGGAATGTAATTCAGGAGTCTGCAAAAAGACCAACTTCTTCAGATCATATCTCTGTAAATATAGTGTGAAAAGCTCTGAAATTTGGACTCGAGATTCAACGCGATTTCTTCTCAAATGGTTTTTTTTAGCTTCTGAAACATCGCAGAAAAAAAAAATAAAAAATAAAAATAAAATTAAATAAAAAAATAAAAAATAAATAAATAAATAAAAAAAAATAATAAATAATAAATAATAAATAAATAAATAAATAAATAAAAATAAAAAAAATAAAAATAAAAAAAAATAAAATAAAAAATAAAAAAAAAAAAAAAAAAAAAAAATAAAAAAAATAAAAAATAAAAAATAAATAAAATAAAATAAACAAAATAAAATAAGATAAAATAAAATAAAATAAATATAAATAAATAAATAAATAAATAAAAAATAAATAAAAAAAATAAATAAATAAATAAATAAAATAAAATAAAATAAATAAATAAAAATAATATAAAAATCAAAATTATAGCGAAAATGCCAACGATGACCTGTTTGGAGCAGCGATCCAAAGCTCTGATACCAAATGTTATGAAACCAGCAAAAGGATAGAAAAGATAGATCAATGCCTTAGAATTCAGCCTCTTCGAGGGGGATGCCTCCTTTACATTACACAAATGAACAATTCTTGGATGATTCAAATGACAAAACCTCCTTTCTTTATATAGGAGTCTATGGAGTCACAATATAACCTAGCCGACCTAACAATAATAATATAAAGCCACAAAAATAACAATAGAGGGATTCTATGGGGCACAATAATAAAAATATGGGGACAATAGGGGCTCAACAATATTAATAAGGGATACAACTACAATAGTAATGGGGTAATCACTAGTATTATAGGGACCTAACAGCACAACTAAGCCTTTAATGGGGTGACATGTGGCTCACCCTACTTAAGTTTCTAGTATTTTTCCTTTGACTCCAATAGATTAATATTTATTTACGTCCTAATGATATTTCTAGATTACATTTTTTAATGACATGCATGACTATAAAATTCCTCTTTTCAGCAAGTTTATATGTACACGCATTTACCCTTCAACAAATTTATCATGGTTGTAGTTGTTATACTATTTGGTTGTAGCTATTTATATGTATTAAATTTTGTAACAACACTGGTTCAGGAAGATAGGGTTCCTTAATTCTTCTTTAAATAGGTTAGGTTGGAATTTACACTAAAACTTTTCTTTATTCTAGAAGCTGAAAATTGCACCATAGTGATGGGAAACACCACTAATCCTTTGGTCCAATTTTCGGATATTGGATTGTGAAAATTTAGGGAATATGATCAAAGAAAGTCGAGCTTCCTAGATGCTCTTAAAATCATGCATGAGACATGTTGGCATTTTTTCTATAACTTTTATTCTGGGAAATTTAAGAAGTTGAAACTTGGAACATTGTGAGGGGAAAACCTGCTAATAATTTGGTCCAAATTTAAGACCTTGGGTCACAATATTTTAGGATATATGATTATGTGAATTCGATCTCCCTAAATGCTCCTAAAATCACGCATCAAACTGATCATGTTGGTATTTATGCTATAACTTTTCTTCTTGTAGGTTTCAGAAGTTTAAAATTTTACCACACTGAGCAAAAATCCTGCTAATCATCTAGTTCATTTTTCAAAACTTGGAATAATATAATTTTAGGATATATTCCCTGAGGAATTTGCAACATTAGTTTGAATTCAAAGTGTTTGGATAAATTCCTAAATGGTTCAATGATTCATTGCACACGAACTATTTGATGAAATGCTCCAATGAAAAGGTTGTTCTATAGATGGGAATAACATTTTTGTATGTTAGCATTGTTATATGACAGTACTATTGTATTTGATCTATGCCTATTTTCATGCAAAAAACATGAACAAATGTGTTAAAGGGGCTTTACTACAATATGCATACATCGTTTGATAAAATACGACAAAGATAGAAATCAAAATTTGGATGATTGAGTGGTATATTTCAATTAGTATGTTACAAGTGGAATCAAAGCAATTTTTCTTATTTGATTTCATATAAAATGTTTGACTAATTGTCTACATGAAAAATACTACTTTATTGGTTATATACAAAGCCTTTGAAGAAATGTTTACATGTAAAGTGTTTGAAGAAATGTATAAGAGATGAAAATCATGTTTTTGCAAATGTGGTTAGGATAAATTCAGAAGGGGTATGTGACAAAGTGGTCTCAGAGCTTATTTACAAGCTAGTTAAAAAAAATGTCGGTAACCCATAACCTTTGTGATTCATTGAGAGAATTGGGCATGTGATAAAAATGTAACAATGTTTTTTGGTTCTAGTATTACCCATAAGTTCATCAGTTATAAATTGGAAAAATATCTAAATTGAGTTATGTTCTAACACCCAAATTTCAGGTAATGGTTGTAGATGGAGTTATCAGAAATTGTTCAAGGAAGTGCCATGGTATTAAGTTGAATATGAGGAATATTTATTACATATTCCCATGATTAAAATCTAAATGTGTGGTGCTAATGTTGTATTTAGGGGTCCAATGGTTACAAACACTGAAAATTATGACCCTTAGCTTTCAAGATATTTTCATGAGATTTTATTTAGGGAGCAAGGAAACAGAGCTTAAAGGTATCCAAGCGAAACCCTATAAAGTGATAAGTTATAATAACATGAAAAAAGTAACAAAGAATGGAAATCATTGTGTAATTTCACAATTTCACTCATTAGATGTTAAAAAATTTATATCCTTGCTCCAATGGATCTTCAAAAAGTTATCAAAAATCAATTTTCCAAAGTATTTGGAGAGATTGAAAGTGACTTCCACCTACTCAATATCATGATCATGCTATTAATTTTCATGCTAGAAGTGTAACATTGACTTTAGACCTTAAAGGTATACCATATGCATAAAATGTTGAGATTAAGAATTTGATTCAAGAAATGTTAGATGGTGCATCATTCGACCTAGAAAAAATGCATTATGTTTTCCATTGATGATGGTTACAAAACATGATGGTTCATGCTAGATATGTCCAAACAAGTTAACACCAAGATATTATCCCATATAAATTGTGGTAGGCGATTGGAAGCATGGCTTACAAATTTGAGTTGCCTCACATGTACATCCAATATTCAATATTTATTTCTTAAATAAGGTAATTAGTGGTAAGGTTCCTAGTCCAATCTATTTTACTACAAAATAATAAAGAAAGGAAAATCATGATAAAATATAAAGTATCCCTAAAAGACGGATTTAGCAACCAAGAAATTGAGAAATTACTTAGTACCTTATCAAACGGAATAATGTACTAGCGGAAGAGGAAATATGGGAAGATGTGTTCTTCTTGAAAACAAATTCACATTTAGTTAAGTGTTAAGGACGAAACATGTTTAAAGTGATGGGGAATGTTAAGAACTAGAAAAGGTGCATGGTTCATAATAGAAACATATAACCACAATATATATATATATATATATATATATATATATATATATATATATACTGGGTTGCTAGGTATTTGGGTCTTGTTGTGGAATTCTTGATCAAAAGTTGTCAACCATAATGAGAGGAATGATGCTAAACCAGATTTCCAAATCATGTTTGAAGCCAAATGCTACATTCCACCCCCGAGACCATAATAGGGTGATGAACACCATAATTCCACATCATCATAAGATATTTAGAGTATGGAATTCATTACATGGTAAGGGAAATAATGATAACAAGTGAATATCACTATAAGGTCTTATAGCCCCTATCCAATGTTCAAGAGAAGGACTTATTAATATTTTCTTTGTTATTTTGACCCACATGGGATTTGAACCTTGAATCTCATGGCTTTATTACTTTGGAAGCTTAGGGACACATTCCCTCCTTTATATAATATTCCTCATCAATAAATACCCCTCCTAGCCCTTAGAAGGTTTTAATTTGGTTAAGGAAAAATATATTTTTAATATGAAAACCCACATGTGCATAAAACAACAGGTCACCCTAAAATGAAATTGGACATCCTTGGAAGCCTATAAATACAAATCAAGTGACCCTCATTGATACAGCATCATCAATCATCTTCTTCTTCTCTCTTCTTTGATTTGTCTTGCATAGGTTTGAGGTGGATTCGTGGAATTTGTTCTTACAAGTTTGAAAGTGCAGGGTTTGATCTTGCATGTGTCAATTATGATTTTTGGTCTAGGGCCACAAGGTTGGAATAGGGAAATCTCCGTTGTAGCCACACACAAGGAAAACTTCTCCATGTGGCTAGAAAACTGCAACCACATGTGTGGTCTCAATCTCAATGCGATTGCGACCTAGCATTTTGACCACATACTTTGATCATTGACCACATGCTAGAAAACTCTGATTTGAAGCAGATTTGCCTATTGGGATTTTCATTCAGATATTTTTTGGTTGGTTTTGCTGGATACTCTAGTGATTGATGAATTGGAATATTGTACTCTCTCTTTTCTAAACATCTTATGACAATCTAATAAGAATAATATGAAAGGTTTTTCCCCTTTGTGGGGTTTTTCCTTGGGCTTTAACTAAATACGATGTCTCTTATTTGTCTCTTATTATTGATCACATTTACTATTCTATCACTAGTAGAAAATGATGAAATTAGTGACTAGGTGACTAAAAATGTTAGTTACCATAACTTTTCCAAGTGAAATACTACAAAAAATGAGCAATCTTAAGCGAATCAACTAAAAATGACTAACATAAATGACTAATTTAGTCTCGAGTTAGAATATATGACTAACTAATAAGTCATACAACTAAAAATTACTAATGTCGATGACTAATTTAGTTTAGGAACAAAAATACAACTTCCTAACAAGAAATATAATAATACAAATCAACCGTTTATGTTAGTCATTTTAATTGTGGCACTTCAACAATATAAAATTACAAGTGATAGACCATTCAAAGGTTGTTATAGATTGGCTGAATGGTTATTCTTCCTTAAACACTTATGTATTGGATCAAAGGAGGATTAGAGTTATGGATATTATTAGAATCCTTAGGTTATACCCTTTGATCACATTCACATGGAATCAAATTCAAAGGTTGATAGATTATCAAAAATGTGAGTGGGCCAACACCTCCCTTTTCAACATGACATAACCACCTATATATGTTGCAACAACCTTTCCAGCTTCTTTATGGGTTGCACATCTATTTCACATTTCTTCTTCACCTTGAAATGTGGTAGTGCCAAGCATAGGGTATGGACTTCGATCAAGGAATGATCACCTTGTACCACTACCAAGTTTCCTTCATGCAACTTGTCAAATGCTCAAGTTTGCTTCACAACATCTCATGGTGCCTAGATTACTTGTATACGCCTCTAATTGAGACTACAACCCCCCAACATATCTAACTATTTAAACTCTTCAACCCTTGTTAGAGTCTTCTTAGACGTGCACTCATTCCTCAAGCAAAACATAACACTAGCATCTTGAATGTGCATGCTCATTCCCTCTTTTAATGCCTCGTTGAAACCACACTATCAAACTATAAAATGAAATCTTAACATCATAAGGAAAAGCAATTATTTTTCTTATAACAACTTAAACTATGCAAGTGACTATGTGATGACTCCATTTTCTCAAGATGAAAACATACGGTCTTGCAACCCCATTTGCATAACAATTTAAATATATTTAACCTAAAGAAGGATACATACCCTACTCCTTCCAAATTTGACATATGAATTTTAGAAAATTAACATTTCCTCTTATATATTAAATACACTTATTATATATTTTATTTTGTTTGCACCCACTCAATATACAAGAACACCTGAATATTTTCAATACAACTAAGTTAAGAGCACTTTGTTTCCTTCCAACATATCCCCCACCCCACATAAAATTTAATAGAAAAATGATTACATAAAAGTCGTAACTTTATATTAAAGTTAGATTATTATGGTTATTATTATGATAAATACGACCTAATACGCAATAAATATTTTCAAAAAGGGTAAGAGCCAAATACAACTAAAACATGATGTAGGAAAAAATAAAATATCATATTTAATTGTTTTTCACAAAGAAAAAGTTTAGCAGTTTTTTAAAAAATGAGCTTTAATTTCGTTTTACAAAACCCCCTCCAACCATAACTTCATATTTGTTGGCTTCTCATTGTATTTAATTGTTTTTCACAAAGAAAAAATTTAGCAATTTGTAAAAAATTGATCTTTAATTTTTCTTTACAAAACCCTTGCCAACCATAACTTCATATTTATTAGATCTTCACCGTATTTATTTGTTTTTCACAAGGAAAAAATCTAGCAATTTTTAAAGAATTGAGCTTTAATTTTTCTTTACAAAACCCCCACCAACCATAACTTCATATTTGTTCACTTTTAACCAAGAGCGAAAATGGAATTTCAGAGAGCTGTGAATCATGGTTTTACTAGTAGTAGACCCAATATTGAATATCTCCATCGAATCTTCAACCAATTGATAGTGTCAACGTATGTTCCACTTTTAACTTCAATGGAGTTCCACCTAACATTTAGTCTTCCACAAAGAGAGAACCACATGCACCTTAGGTCTATGGTTCAAAATTCAATGGTTTTTGTAGCAATGCTTTTATGTTTAGGCTTTAACCTCTGTGCTACATTTTGTTACTATTTGCAAGAATTAAATTGGAATTTGATGAGTTTGGGAGGCCCTTTATCAATATTAAAGGATCAAGAGAAAAAGGCTTGAATAATAGGCTTAGATGCTCAAAAGCCCAACTTTGCGGCTACTAGGGTGGTTGCGAGAATCCTTTGCACCTCACTCGGCCCTAAGGGAATGAAAAAGATGCTTAAAGCCCAGACCATAGAAAAATAGATATTAAAAAATCAAGAGTCAAGATGGATGTAGGTTAAACATTTGAACTTTGGAGGATTATCAATTGGTGGCAAAGCTAAGGCACAAGACCAAGGAAACTTGTACATGAAAAATTACGGAGCCTACGATTCTTGGATATTTGAGGGTTTGGGCTCTTAAACATTTTTGTTAAAACATTCTTTGATAGATTCTGTACAATGATAGATTTTGCGGAATTTTACATGTGGCTTTAGGAATTTTTTGGCCCTTCCTCATATTCGAGAAGTTAATTATAGAAAATTTCTTCAATGGCTGCTACCTTTGGCACCATTAATATTGCCACAAGTCCTCACAATCCCAACAAATTCTTAGAGGTATGCATTTATTTTATCGATCTTTTCCTACTCTAAATATGGCGTATTTCATTAGCCTCCAAAAATATTCATAATGTACAATTATGTGGTTTTGATCCTATTACTTTCTCTAGTTGTTATATTCAAAGTTTGCATCATGTTTTAGTGTAACTCACTTAGGCTAGCTTCACATTCTCAAGGTCAATTGGTCCATGCGAGTAAATAATTCACACCATGAGACTTTAATCAAGATCATAATTTGGTTTTAATTCCTTCAAGGATGTTTGTCAAGAGAAAATTTACTCACATTCACAGTAGTATATAATTTCTTAGTTATTTTTTGGTAGGTGTTTTAAAAAAATCACCTTTATGCCCCCATATGGTCACTCTATATACATATTTCTACAAATGGAACTTTATCGAAGAAAGGGTCTTTGTTTTTAACCTACACAAAACACTGTCTTTGCCTTGTTAAACATGACAATATAAGACAACAATTGGTTGCATTAACATGCTTTTAAGGAAACTAAACTCAGGTTGAATCAATTGCACTTGAATTACCATTTCATGAAAAACCACAACAAAAACACGGGCTTGAATTTTTAATATAAGCACGGGGCCCTGATATCTTCCATGTGTTTGATCAGAACCTCAAAGTGGTCTAAGGCTACCCTAAGGCATTGGGTAAATCCCTTAGGAATGCAACTTATGTCAATGGTGTCAAGCTCACACTCCAAAGAACTTAAGGGGAACATTGGGGTGGGATTGGGTATGTAATATGAAATATGTGCCCTAAGTTTAATGCATACCTCCATGTGCCATCGTGATTGTCTGGCAAAAGTATTTGGCAATTGAACTTTGGCCATTGTTGTTGAGCTCTTTACTTCCGAAGCTTCAAGAAGAAGTTAGAATTAAGGAGTGGGCTTGGACTTGTAATACGTGCACTTTTTGTTCATCTCAATGTGCCATAAGTTCAAAATCTACCTCTAAGTACCCCCATAAATACCTAGTGTTGTCTCACTAAGATGTAATTTTACACGCAATCTTAATCCTTACATTAGTTATCAACCCGAGGTAAGTCTTTTTATCTCAAGAGGGCCAGCACAGTATATGCAGTGAATCTAGAAGTTATCTAATGATGAATCCTTGCAATCACTAATGGATAATTCTTCAATTCAATTCACACAATTCTAAAAAGAACTATCTATGGAATAAATACTCTCAACACACTCTACAATTCTATGCAACTTGTTTTGAAATCAATTGAAACTGAATGTAAATAAGAATTACACTTGGAACTATTAAAATAAACTTAAGACTAATCGTACTCAATCAACTAAAGAAGCTATAACTATTGAACAACACTATTAATCTATAACAACCCAAATCAACTTTTAATTCCCAATTGAACATCAATAGTAATTGAACAACAATTGGTAATTGAATAGCAATCGGTAATTGAACAGAAAATGGCAATAAAGGATTCCTAGATATCAAATGATCTATATTGCAATCTCTATAAGTTAATTAGTCTTATCTCTGAGATCTACGATGAAATCTACTCAAATGAACAACAATCTTCTATCAACACTAATTCACTCATTCCAATCAAAGCGCTACTTAAGTGTGTCACATGGCTTCACTCTGAATCTAATTGAACAACAGTATGAATCAATATCACAAACCTTTACGATGAATGAAATAATTGATTGAATCATTAAATCAATGCAAAGACTAATCATAAAAATTATAACACAAAAGAGCAGTAGAACTTCTTGTGACTGGGCCCAAAGTCGCCAGAAGCCTCTGCTTAATAAGAACTCAGAATATGAAGATGTATCAAATGCAACCTTCTTTCATTAATTGCAAATAACAGTTGACAGGCCACTGATATAACAACGTATATGTTTTCAAAAAGAACAATTGTAGATTATCAGAGTCTGAACTGTGTCTAATTGCCTTTCGGCCCTATATATAACATAAAAGAGTAACTTGATAAAAGTGAATCCTCAGGATAAGGGGATCCTGAGGATTTCGCAATATATTATCTTATCATGTGATAAAATAACATCGTTCGAGCTGATCTTCCGCTTCCTTGTATGCCAAAGATGTTGTAGTTTTTTCCTTTCATGGCCTCGTGTTGTTCTGTCAATTGAATGGATTTTGCCTAGTTCGCATATCCGCATACAAAGATAGCAAAGAATTAGTTTTTCATACTAGATTTTCATATTTTATCCCCAAATAGGTTCCTCCAACTTTAGCCGATATTTTCCTCATTTTAATCTATAAAAAGAGATAATCTTATAAGGACTAAGGATAAATGAAGCATTTTATGAAGAGAAATCATACCTTTTTCTTGTCCCAACACCTAGTAAAGCCCATGGGAATGGAACCTTGGCCAATGGTTTAAAATTATTTCTTCCTAGGACTTAATGAGAACATGTGTTGAGTTTGTTTTGTATGATGAGCAATAAATATTCATCTCTAGGACACACAAGTCCAACCCCTACCTCCATGTGCTCCATGTCTACTTCAGGATGCTAGGAAATGCCCATCAAGCCCAAGCCAATTGATATTCTTGGCATTCATATTTTATATGATAGCTAATGTTATTATGTCAACGTAATTATATTATAGGTAAGCACAAGAAAATGTATTTGACCTAAATTATAGACTGTATTTATTTTTGTTGTTATATGTGGGTAATTTATGCATGGGTCATGTTATATTGTTTTACTAGTAATCTATTGCAGAACAATGTTACATCATCTTCATGAATCAGGTAACACAATAAGATGACTATCTTCACAAATTATTTGTTTTTTAGATCGTGAAGCCCCCAAATGATAGTATCGTAAGCCTCTCTTTCAATCCAAAAGATAACTATTTAGTGGCCACTTCTTGGGATAATCAAGTTTGTTCTCAACTGTCCCCATTTACCGTTAACAGAAATGAGGCTAAGTTATTACAAATGTAATGATAAATTGTGGAACCAACATTTTAAACTTTTTCAGTATAGGGTGTTAGTTAGATGGTAAATATGGGGTGTTACACACCTCTCACCAAGGTTTATATCACCAAGGGATATCCTTTTCCCCTTCAGGTCCATCCTGCCTGTGTAAGTGGGTTGTCTTAGGTGGTTGATTCCCAGTTCAAGTCTTAGTTGACTTTAGAACAACAAATAATCCTTATTTTTACCCTTTAGGTTCATCTTGTTTGCATAAGTGGCTTGTATTAAATGGCTAGTGCTTAATTGAGGTCCTAGTTGACTTTAAAACAACAAATAATCCTTAGCCATGATGTCTCAGTTGAAGGTATATTCTTAGAGTATTGTAATCCAAATACATTGCATTCTGATATTCTGATATTGGGAAAGGGAATACTTGTTGCATAGCGATAATGGGAAGAACCTTGCCAAAATAATATATTTGAAAAACATTATAGCTTGCTTTGGTGTTGTGGTTGTCATAAGTTCACCTACTACCAATTTAAGATAACAATGGTATGTTCTATGCTTGCAACAATTTCTTCAATGTCCTTTTATTAGCTCAATGATAATTTCAACTTAATTTCCTATACAAGCCACTTATACCATTAATCACAATGATGGTAACTATAGATAGAACATAAATAAAATGCAGAAGACAAGCCAAGATAAGAGAGCACCAATATTTGGCTAATTCCAGGGAAACACCCCAAGATGGGGAAAGCCCTTGATCAATCTTCTTATTATAAATATCAAATGTTCAACAGATAGTGAGAGTACAATAATACAAAGTTAAATTTGACTTGCCAAATCACTGTCCAAAATAGCTCTGTCAAATATGCAATTTTTCTCTTAGTCCAACAATCAAACCAACCCTAACCAGAAAGTAAACAACAGTCAAAGTCTGGTTAGACTTCTCTAAAACAGCTTGGTCAAAGGAGAGAGGAACTCAACCTCTCTCATTGGTAAAAATCAGCCCAAAACCGTCAATAAATCTATAGTCAAAGTTGGTCAACTTGAAGTCCATCCTACGATCAAACAAGCATGTGTTCAATGCAGGTCAAAGTGCCCATAAATTCTCAGTTTTTGTGCTAAATAGTATGGCCTCCCAAACAGGTAATATCCCACAAAAATAGAAATCAATAGAGGTCAAATACACCCAAGTCAATTTTGGTCAACACTTGGTCAAACTGTATAAAACTTCTTGGTTTAGGCCTCTTGAAATTCATCCTCCTTTCAGCCACATGTGTGAAAAGAATGACTGCCCAATGAGGTGTACTATCCAATCAAATGATAATAGAGAAGAATGTGATGTGAGATGATGATGCCGAAGGACGGTGAAGGTATCTCCTATTTTTATGAATTGATGAGGGTCAAAGGACATGTTTGTCAGGCTTCATGAGCCTACATGATGATGTGGCTAACCTTGACAATTTGTACATGTGTCGGATTTACTTCAAAAACATATCTCCCCTTGTCCAAATTTATTGATATTTAGGTCGATTTTTGTCCTCTCGAAAAGAGGAATTCAATAAAATAGTCATCTCCATCAATGAACTTATCCAAAGTGGAATTTGGGCCTAGTTTACAATTTTAACACTCCCTCTCAACTATGGAGAATTCCACTTGCCAATCTATCCATCATCATGGCATCATGTCATCATGAAAAATATTTTCATATCATCTAAAATCTATTGCACATTGATATAGATAATGAAGAAGAATTGATTGAGAGTGAGCCACAAGACCTTGTCACTCCCCATTTATGAAAGTCAATCAAGGGGTAGAACCCCAATCCAATTTGTTACTAGATCAAGTTTTTTAACACCATGCATCCTAGACACAGTGCAATGGTCCCCATCCTCTTTCCCCAACCCATTGGCCAAATGAGAGGTACGTCTTCCCATGAATCTTAGACTATATGGGTAGGATGTATGATAGGGCATCCATAGGAGAAGTTGAACCACTCATCCTGCTCATACGCCATAGGAGAAGGTGAACCACTCATCCTATGCATATATCGTCAGTTATAGGGGAAGTGAACCACTCATCCTATGCATATAACATCAACTATAGAGGAAGCTGAACCATTGACCCTATATTCTCATATATCACCATGGGGTATCATAGGGGAAGGTAAACTACTCACCCTATACATAGTGTGCCTATAGGGGAAGGTGAGACACTCACCCTATGGTCGTACATAGCTCCAAGAAATACCCTAAGCCCCAAGAGCTCTGAGAGCTTAGTGTTCAACTCAATCGAGACCCTCATGGGAGGGTCCTTCCATGACTCCAAGTCTCTCTAGGAAGCCTAATAATTTAACATTCCCTAAGGGCTTCGTGAGAATGTCAACAATTTTCTCATAAATTTTGATGTGTTGGAGCCTTATTGCTCCTCATTGTGCCATATCCCAGATAAATTGGTACCTGATGCCAATATGTTTGGAGCAATCATGGAACACGAGATTCTCTTAAAGGTGAATCCCACTCTGATTGTCACAATAGATCATGGTGGTATCCAACATGTGCTTGAATAGTTCACTGACGATTTTCCTCAACAAAACAACTTGACAACAGGTCATACTAGAAACAATATATTAGGCCTTGGTGGTGTTTAAAGAAACCAATTTTTGCTTCCTACTCATACATGAAACTGAAGAAAACCTGAATGAGAAGTAAGATCCTAATGTGCATTTCTATCTACCAAATTTCCAACCCAGTTAAAATGAGGACATCCATGTATCCTAAAATTCATGAAAGTGTATCTCATCCCATAATTGATTGTGTCATGGAGATATCTCAAGAGATTCCTAGCAACAATCCCATGCATGTGTTGAGGCTCAACCATAAATTGACTCAAAATATTTACAGTGAAGCATATGTCTGGACGAGAGTTTACCAAGAACATCAGGGCTCCCACAAGTTGTCTATACTCAAAAAGGTTTGCTAATTTGGGCTCAACAACATTTCCACATAGCTTCTTGAAGTTGAGTTCCATTGGAGTAGACACAGACTTGCAATCCACCATCCCACATATCTCTAGCAGCTTCACAACGTATTTTCCTTGGGAAAGGAAAATCTCACTTGGATTTTGACAGACCTCTAGGCCTAGGAAGTAATGCATTAGTCCTATGTCCTTCATCTCAAACTCAGAAGTCAACTCCATCTTGCATTGATAAATGAGAGGGTTTGCACCTGTTAGAAACAGATCATCAACATAAAGGACAAAAATAAGAGCCATGTCCTTTTCAACCTTGAAGTATAGGTTAGGATCAATATAGATCCTTGTAAATTCCAACTTCACAAAATAGCTTTCAATCCTCCCATAACAATCCATAGGCATTTACTTCAACACATAGAGAGCTTTCTTCAACCTGCATATATGTGTGCTTCAATATTGTACTTCAAACCCCTGAGGTTGGTCCAAGTAGACTTCCTCATTAAGGGAGCCATGCAAGAAATTAGTCTTGATGTCAATTTTATGTAGGCTCCATCTTTGATTGGAAACAAGAGAAATTATAAAGAAGATATTGGTGTATTGAGAAGAATGTGCAAATATTTCATCATAGTCCACTCCTTCCTTCTGAGAGAATCCACAAGAAATGAACCTAGCCTTGTATTTTTCAACACTTCCATTAGCTCCATGATCAATTTTGTAAAGCCATTTGGAGGTGACCATAGACTTGTCCTTAGGTTTGTGCACCACATCCCAAACATCATTCTTCATGATTTATTCATGTTCCTCATTCATCACATATTTTCATACTTGGTTCTTTACATATTCTTCAAACGTGTAATGTTAAACTTGAACAATAATAATCATGGCAGCCAAGTACCTTTGATACATGTTCGACTTCTTACTTTCACGAAATGCCCCACTTGGAGCAGAATGTCTCTCAGCATCTTTGAGAGTATCTTTGAGTCATAGTGGTGTTTTCCTTGAGATAGAGGAATCACCAAGAGGTGGATCAATAGGATCCATCGGTCCATCAACACCGCACATAGGCTCATCCATTGGAGGTTCATCTTATTTTTCAAAAATGTCATCATCGTCCTTCCTTGAGATGGGGAGATCTTAGGCTTTCCCGAGGGTCGTGTCTTCATCAAATATAACATCACGGCTTACCTCCACATCTCTTTGACCAGGTACATAGATTCTATATGCCTTTGAATTCCACTATAGCTAATGAGTGTACCTTTATTTCTGAAATCTTATGACTTATTCCTTTTCTCTTTAGGCTCATGAAAATATATAGGACAATTGAAAATTTGAAAATGAGAAACATCAAGTTTCTTACCAGTGAAAAATTCCCCGGGTGTCTTCAAATCCAATGCTTGATGAGGGATCCTATTTATAACATATACGACAATGTTAACAAATTCTACCCACAAAAAAATCGGTAGACATTGATCTTGGAGCATGGCATGAGTGGCTTCCATGATTTTTCGATTCTTCCATTTCACAAATCCATTCTACTCATGATTGTATGGAATAATTGTCTCCCCCTTAATGCCAACCTCTCTACAAAAGTTACTGATTTTATTTCATTCATATTCAGTTCCATTGTCAGTCCTCAATATCTTGACCTTCTTCCCTCTTTGATTCTCCATAAATGCTTTGAAATAAAAAAAACATTTGAACACTTCATTCTTCTTCTTCAAGAAATAGATCCATGTGTTGTGTGAGAAGTTATCGATAAAGATTGCATAATATGTGTATCTTCCCAATGAGGTTCCAGGTAGGGCTCTAGATAGGTAGGAATGGACCAATCGAAGAATATCAATTTTCTAGCTTTCACTACAAGTTAATGATCCCTTTGTATGTTTCCCAACTCCACATCCCTCATAAACTCCTTCATGGTTCATACTAAATTTGGGCATCCATGTGACCATCTTCCTTACCCTAGGTAAGGCTTTTGTAATGTAAGTGGGTGAATCTCTGGTGCCATAATTCACATTGACGAGAAGTACCACTCGCCGAAGCTCCCAAAGGAGTTCCTCCAACTTGATAGAGACCATCAATGCTAATGTTGGGTTGTATTATATTCTTTCCACGACTAACCTACGTAGTGAACCGGGGGGGCAGAGCCCCCCTTTCGTTGCGCCAATTGCGCAGCAGGGGGGGTGGCAGCCCCCCCTGTCCAGGGGGTTTGAGGGGGGCGGGTAGCCCCACTCTACGGGGTCCGGGGCAGCGCCCCAGGGAAAATTTTTTTGGACCCTATATTAGGTTGGGAAAACCTACCTATGGTTTTCGGTCCATGGTTTTGGGCGCGATGGATTTTTGGTCCATGGTATTGGATGCTTCGGCATGTATAAATATGTATTGTAACATTGAAAGGAACATAATGAAAAATCAAGCTGGTAGTCCCGGTTTTGAAATCCAGTGGGAAATCTCTGTGTATATGTGTTTTATGTGTTATGCTCTTGCATTTTTATTTTTCCTGTGATTTAGAATTCATATGCAGGTAATTTCTGTACGGGGTTAAAACCTACACTCGCCAACATTGACCTTGTTAATAAAACAAAAAAAATGTCGTTTTCATTGTTTATACTCTGAACTTGTGTTCCCATGCAAAGGATGGCCAAGTCAACTATCCAAGTTTTCTAACCGCCACCTTGCTGAGAAACTCGCAGACGACATGGCCCGAATCCTGTTAGCCACCATCAGCACCTGTCATTGCACTGTTCATTCCCCAAATGCAGGCATTTATCTAATTTCTACCAAAACCTTGCAAGTTTTGGTTTTACACTGTAAAATTCCATAGGAAAAGGCCAAATTTAGTACAAATTCAGTCTTTATTTCTCTTTATAAGTTCCCACACTTGTTGTTTTACCAAATTTTCACAACAAACCTAAATTCCTTTATGAATCCACAAGAACCAAAAATGGAAACCCCTGTTGTTTTGAATGTCGCACCAATCAATGCCCCTCATAAGTACCAAGACTATCTACCTCTTGCAGATAAAGACTTCCAAATAAAGGACCTATCTGTTAGAAAATTATATATTACGGAGCAATGGAACACATAAAATATTGCAGAAATATAAACACAGAAAACGCACAAAACAAGAGAGACACAGATATACGTGGTTCACCCAGTTTGGGCTACGTCCACCTCGAACAGCCAGTCCTTCCTTTCTATTATCCAGCAAAATGAAGAGACACAACCTACAGCAAAGTCGCTGTAATATCCTCTGTTTTCTCTCACAGTCTCACCTCTCTGTTTCTCGCTCACACACACACACATAGAATACACATCTATATCACCGCCTCAAATACAATACCCTCATACAAAGAGAGGGGTTGCCTTCTAGGGCAAAAAAAAAACCCTAAACTAAACATAAGTTGTACCGTCAGATCATCCGCCTAATGAACGACTCAGATTGACTAGAAATTACTATACTTTTACAAGGCAAATTTACATCTGTTTTTAGCTTCGGGGGCACTGCCCTCGA